>JAADVV010000803.1:0-12099 GCA_023335905.1 Pythium pyrilobum
CGCCTGGCTGAAAGGCACAAGTTTCGTCTGGCCGGAGGAGTCCGGATCGATTGAGACCATCCCGGCCATGAGGCTCGCGCTCGTGAAGGTTCGGTGACGACGTCACCGTGAGGAAAAGCAGCAACGACCAGCAGATTCAGTGTATACAGCCTTGTATGTACAGTACTGCTATTGCACTGCTCCTCTAGCTGTGTTGACCACGCGCAATTGTTGATTTGGCGAGTGGACCACCAGGATCGCTCCACTGGACCTCTGGAGCCTCCAGAGGTATTCCATCGACGCAATCCCATCGTAATACGGGGCCCGCCCACCGCCTTCCTACAATCGGTCCCCACGCTCGCTCTCCTCCACGTATTCTGCAATCCTCCGGGCCTCCACCAAGCCACATCCCCTCCAGATCGCCATGCTCCGTCCCGTGTTCCTCCTCCTCGCGTCGCTCGCCAGCCTCGCGACTAACGCTGCATCCCCCGACCTCGACGCGTTCCAAGTCCCGACCTTTGACTTCGCCACGCTCGGTGCCTCCTCACAGGATCTCCTCGCCGCGCTCCAGCAAGACGGCATCATCTCGCTCAAGAATGTCCCGCGGTACACCGAACTCCGTGCCGCATACCTGCTCGAGGCCACGCAGTGCGCGCTCGCGGCCGGCATCTCGGGTGACGCCTTCCTACAGTACAAGACGCTCCAGGACGGCACGCAGCGGTACACGATCAGCGCCACATCCGGCAAGCAGCTCGCCTCGGCCGGTGGCGACACGCGCACGCGGTGCCCGGCGTACGTGGCCAAATACCGCGCGCTGAGCGAGCTCGTCGAGGCCGCGGTCGCCGCGCTCGGCAAGACACTCGACGCCACGGCGTTCACTGTGACGAGCCACGAGAAGCTCACGGGCTCGCAGCTCATGACTGAGTCGGTGCACCTCGACCACTTCCACGCGTACGAGGCGTCGCCCGCGGCGGCGGAAGCGGCCAGCGACGACGAGCTGCTCTCGCTCGAGATGCACACAGACAACGGCATGCTCATCGCCATGACTGCGCCAACGTACTTTGACGTGTCCTCATCGTCGTCGTTGGTGGAGCCCAAGCCGCTCGCGACGTACGAGAGCGGCCTGCTCATCGAGAACCGCGCCGGTAAGCTCGTGCGTCCGACCATCAAAGAGGACGAGCTCGTGCTCATGGTGGGCTCGGGCTTCCAGGAGTGGATCCGCTCGACGCCGGCGCTGCGCCCCGTGCCGCACGCCATGAAGTACCCGTCGCTATCGCAGAGCGACGACACGTGGCTCATCCGCGCGTGGTTCGGCAAGATGGTGCTGCTGTCGGCGGAGGAGCGCATGCTGAATGTGGGCGTGACGTTCGGTCAGTTCGCGTCCCGCACGGCGCGGTTCCTGATGAACCACGACGAGGAGTCCTTTGCGTCGCTCGCGTGTCCTCATGGGCGCCGACTCCACGACAGCGATGGCAAGTGCGTGGTGAAGCAGTGCACGCCGAAGGCCGGCAAGGACCCGGAGCTCGCGTGCTCGGTGCAATGCAACCTGAGTCCCATCAGCCGCCCCGGCGCGGATCGCATTTGCGAGGAGAATTGCGATTGCGTCGAGAAGCCGGGCAACGCCACGGCGCAGTACTGCTGGATGCTCTGCGTGTCGGAGCTTCCCGAAGGCTCGTGCGGCGAGGGCGTGGCCCAGCGATGCAAGACCGGCAAGGAGGCGCCGTACATTCTGGACCAGGCGTTCACGTGCAACGTCACGACCACGACCAACACGTCCGGCACCGTCATGGCGCCAACGTCGGCCGTGCGGTCGGCGCAGACCAAGTCGTCGGGCGCGTCGGCTCTCGCGTCGGCGTCGGTCGTCGCCGTCGGCGCAGTCGCTGCTCTGCTCGTGGCGGCGCTGTAGGCCGCGAAGAGTCCCCTTGTAATCGTGAGTGCGTCCACGTAGCCTTCATACTACGCGCGAAGAATGAGAGGCGTGCTTGAAGTGGCGTGCTGCCCTCTTCTTCGCGGGGCCAGTATGATACCTCAAGGCAGCGTGTATTATGTCGACTAGTACTACTTATTGATTTAGTACAATTGCCGAAAGGGAAAGGCATGGAGTGAGACGTTTATGGGCTACAACTTGCTTTGGCTCACGGCATCGCCATGGCCAGCGTGGTGACCGCCACTGCGACAAGCGAGGCCGATACGGCGAGCGTCGTCGCCGCTGTGGATACCGCTGTCTGCGTGGACAGCGCGGCCGGCGCGGCGGTCGCGTTGGCCTTGACGTCGCACGTGACTGTTTGGATCAGAATGGACAGCACCCTGTCCGCTGCGTGCCGTCCTGGAGCGTCTTGTACTGGAGGAAGGCGTCACCCGAGATGCCGGCCGCGAGCGCGCACTGGGTGGCCTGCCTAGATATGCGACACTGAGTTCGGTGTACTGCGGGACGTTCTTGAGCGAGATGATGCCGTCTTGGTGGAGCGTGGTGAGGAGATCCTGCGAGACTGCCTCTGACGCCTGGCCTGGACTCGGGGAACATGCTAAGAAGACTACTACTACCCCTCCGCTCCGCGACTGGGAACTGCCGCTGTGGCACCATCGTGGCAAGGCGGCATGCATTCCAGCAGGACATTCACGTGGAGCGACATTGTCCGGAAACACCTCCTTTGACACTTTGTGATTATTTATCTTTATATCAATATATTGATGTCATCAGTATCAGTCCCGCTTAAGTTAACCGCCGGCGGTTCACCTCTCACCACCACCACAACAAGCCCGCGCGACAAGTGATTGACAAAGCCATGGGCGAGCGGTCCTTCGCGGCGCGCGCGCTGCTACTGCTGCCGTTCGCGGGCGTCGCAGCGTGGAGTGGCAACGCCGCGCTCGTGCGCATGCAGCGCGCGGACGCGCAGGCGCTGTCGCTCGACTTTGTGGTCGGCTCGATGGACGACACGATCGCCGACACGCTCGAGACGGGCGACCTCGTCTTCTTCTCGCGCGAGCTCACGGCGCTGCCGCCGCTCACGGCGCTCTACACGTACGCGCTGCGCCAGCGGTTCAACCCGCGGTTTGACCACGTCGGCTTCATCTACGTGGACCGCATGGGCCGCAAGTTTGTCGTCGAGGAGACGCTCGCGCAGGTCCAGTGCCGGCCCTACAGCGCGCGCATTCTCACATCCGCGTCGTCCGAGATCGTCGTCGTGCCGCTCAAGAAGGTGCAGCAGCGCGACAAGCAGTTCCACCAAAAGGCGCTCCAGTTCGTCACGCAGCACGTGAACCGGCCGAGCCGCGTGTCGCTGCGGCAGACCGTCGCGGCGCTGATCGACCCCAAGTCGTACCTCCCGGCGGACGCCAACGCGACGCCGCCGCTGTTCCCGAGCGCCGCGTTCGTCGCCGAGGCGTACGAGGCGCTGGGGCTTGTGGACATGCACAAGCTCACGCAGGACGCGCGCGTCAACAAGGCGACGCTCACGCCGCGCCACTTTGTGGCCAAGGCCAACGGGCTCGCGCTGCGGCCGGACGCGCAGGCGCAGCTCGGCAACCCGCTGCCCATTCGGCTTCACTGATGTAGTCCAGGGAATCCGATCGAGAAGCGGATACTACTATAGTATATATTAGTGTGAGGGCGGGTGCGCTGTCGTGTTTCTGCAGGGGGTGGACACTCTGTTGGGTGGAAGCTTCTCGCTCTGTACTTGCGGGGCGACGACGGAGGCGGCCAGAGGCGTCGTGGGGTTCTTTCTTTCTACCGACGGCTAGAGCAACTCTACTCGATGGGCGGGATGCACTTGGCGTGGAAGGCCTGGCCCGAGCCGTAGTCGCGGAACGACGGCGGCACGAACGACCACTCGTCGCTCTCCTTGATCAAAATCTTCTTGCACACCGAGCACGGCGTCTGGTAGATCTTGTCAAAGTACCCAAACCACGAGAACAAGTGGTAAAAGCTCGTGTCCGGGTACTGCTTGCGGAAGTGGTCCATGGCCTTGCGCGCGTGGAGCGTCATGAGCTTGAAGAGCTGGTGCGAGCTCTCCGACCACGCGCCCAGCGGCGCCTGCTCGTTGAACGGCAGGATCGAGAGCCGCTGCATGTACTTGGTAACCTGGAGCGACGCCGCGCGCGCGAGCTCCTGCTCCTTGCTGGCCTCGCGGGCCTCGCCAATGCGGGTCTTGAGCTCCTCCATCTCCATCTTGGTGGCCTCCTCGGCGGCCTGCTTGGCCTTAGCGAGCATGTCGCCCTTCTTCTTCTTGACGATCTGCTGTTGCTGCTGCTTCTTGGCCTTGTTGCGCGTCGAACGCAGGCGGCTGCTGCTGCCAAACGCCGGCGAGTTGGGCGTCGACGGTGTCATGGGGCTCGCGGCCACGCCGTACTCGCCGTTCGGTCCGCTCTCCGGGATCGGCGGGTTGAACGAGAGATAGACCGTCACCTCCTTGTTGATCTCGCAGCGCAGGCCCTTGATCACGCGCCGCCCGCCGCGCGTCGTCTCGGCGTGCTTGAAAAACTTGAGCTTGCGGTTCTTGGCCATCATAAAGTCCATCATCTCGTTCAACGTACTGATTCACGTGCAAATCAAAGACCACAACACGTTCGGGCACGCAGTGGGGTTAGTCCGTGTCGTGTGTGTGTGTGTGTGTGTGTGGCAGGGATCTCTCGGTGGGTAGGAAGTACACACGTACGCGGGTTGTTTCTCGCCGTACGGATCGAATACACGCGCGCGCTTGTTCGACTTGGCGACGAAGAACGAGTTGGGCGGCGGCGGGCAGCGCGCGTCGCCCAGCATCTCCAGGCGCGGGAACGCGTGGCCGAGCTGGTCGAGATAGACGTTCTGCGCTTTTAGACCCATCTCCTGGACTTGGTTCTTCCAGTGATACTCGAGCATGAGGTTCCTGAAGGCGGGGGAGAGAGAGAGAGAGAGAGAGAGCAGTTAGCCGCCGCGGTTGATCTATGGAGAAGCGTTCCAAGCTGCAAGATCCTACCGATGGGCCTGGGCGACGTTTTCTATGGGCTTGGTCTTGGCATCTACGCGGGTGACACCCCACGACGCCGTGGTCAGATCAAGCCGCGACTAACCGAAGTCCATTTTGTGCTCGTATTCGAGGTACTCACCAAACTCTGGACCGAGACGCCGCAGCAGCTCGAGATTGGTCTGCACGCGCTTGAGTTTGTTCTGGATCGCTACGCGCAGCGCATCCTCTGACGATACGGGCGCGGCGCCGCCGTCTCCGTCGGCCGCAGCACTCTGGCGCGCGGCCTGCGCGTCGAGCTTGTCCTGCGCGTCGCACAGCTCGAGCACGATGCTCTCCGCCGTGGAGCGGAGCACGCCCACGCGGCCGAGAAGGATGTCGGCGAGGTAGAACGGGTCGCCCATGGTCGCTTCTTGCTGACGAGAAGTGAGTATCCACGACCCAGCGGTGCGTCTAACGTCGACCGGACTAACGCAGGTCGATCGTTTATTCCAGCGAGCCGTTGGCGATTTCAACCAAAATCACCAACTCGGTGAGGGGAAAAGGGAGCGGCGCGGCGGAACAAAAAAACCGTCATTTATCCGTCACGAAAAGCCGATAGATTTCTAAACATGAATATTCATCATTATAGCCAATCATCGGATCGCACACCCAAAAAACTCTTGTTTTCCCGTACACTAGCTGAAAAAACGATGATTTGACATACCTCGTCTACGAGAGCGACGGCAGCTCGCCGACTGAGTCGTTGTCCTCGTCGCCCAGCAGATCACCGTCGTCTTCGTCGCCGTGGCCACCGACCATGTCGTCGTCGCCTTCCTCTTCGCCCGTTCCGTGCCCATCGAGGTGGTCGTACTCGGGTGTGTCTATCCGCGAGTCCTGCGGGTTGCGAGGCAGGCCATCCATGTCGATGTCGCCCTCGTGGAGGTCCTCCTGGGATCGCTGGTCGTCGTCGTCCTCGCCGTCCACACTCAGTGAGGCAGCGAACGACAGCCCAGTCGAGTGGGCGTCACCGTCGTCACCGTCCACCGAGTGGTCCTCGTGGTCCTCGTCGGTCATCACCACGTCCTCGTCGACGTCGTGGCTGTGGTGGTCGCCGTCGCCGTGGGTCTCGTCGTCGTCCTCTTCCACTTCCACACCATCGCTATCAACATCGTCGTCGCCATCATCCAGGTCCTCATCGACGTCCACGTCCTCAGCGGACAGCAGCCCCGACTTGTCCGCGGCGTCATCGTCGTCGTCTTCATCGTCATCGATGATCACGACGTCGTCGTCGTCAATGTTCTTGGCCAGCAGCGACAGCAGCAAGCGCTTGCTGTCGACCGACTCGTCCGACTTCATGACGAGAGTCGACTGCTCGTCGGCCTCCACATCCGCGGTCTGCTGCAGCTGCCGCTTCTCCTGCTCGTACGACGCGATTGCACTAACGTGCGCGGCGACCGACTTGGCCAACGAGTTGGTCTCCTTGCGCACGTCGTACCCACCCTCCAGCACAGAGACCACGCGGCCGTCGCAACACTCGTCCGCAAGCTTCAGTACCTCCGTGGTCGCCCACACGTAGTCGTCCTCCAGGTACCCGGCGGGCACGGCCGTGTTCTTGACAGCAGCTCGGCCGCCGAGAATATCGTCCTTGTGGCCGTCGAAGCCGGCCGAAATGAAGATGATATCGGGCTGGAAGGCTCGCATCGCCGGTAGGATCTGCTCTTGGAGAGCGCTGCGGAAGGCTGCCGATCCAGAGCCGGCGCCGGTATTCTCGAGCGCGACGTTGACGAGGTTGGCTTGCTGCTCCGACTTGCCAGTGCCTGGGAAGAACTTGCCCGACGCGTAGAGGTGGACGGACGCAAAGAAGCCGTCTGGGTCATCACGCATCAGTTCCTCCGTTCCGTTACCGTGGTGGATATCCCAGTCGAGTACCGCGACCCGTCGGATCCAAGGGTACTGACGAGCGTGGACGGCACCTATGACGACGTTGTTCAACAGGCAGAAGCCCGACGACGGGGCATCCAGCGTGCGGCCGTGGCGACCGACGTGGTGGCCTGGAGGACGAACGAGACATGCGGCGTTGCGGAACTCCTTGCGAATGACGCGGTCCACCGCGAGACACACCGTACCCGCGGCAGCACGTGCAACGTCCCACGACTTGCTACTCACGTACGTATCCATCGCGATGCCCGTGGGCATCATGTTAGCCGCACCGAAAGCGCCGCCCATCGATCCAGTCGGGGAAGCACGGGTCGCCGACAGGCTCGTCGCAGAAAGGTCTACGGCACCATGGTTGGTTTCAAAGACGAGCGCCGAAGCCGCAAGCGACACTGAGCTACGAGATCCTGACTCGGTGTTGGAACGCGCCTCGACCGAGCGATCCTTCAGTTGCTGCAGGTACGCAGGAGAGTGCACCGCCAGCAGGATGGACTCGGACGGCGAAAGCTCCTCTGGCGTTTGCGTGAGACGGTCGATCTTGAGTGAGTCGTCGAATTTCTTGCGCAGCGTGTTGAGCATGGTAATGATGCGCTGGGAGGAGAGAACAAACACAGAACGTTAGGTCGTGATGGCAGCAGGGAGACACAAACGGCAATACACTCACGTTCAGGCGCTCGGGGCATTCAGGGTGGTCCTTTGGCGTTTGATGCTCCAAGAAGACCGGGTGGTACACCACCAGAGTGGACTGGTGCACCACTCGGGACGTCACGGTCGTCGGCGTCTCCTGCGTCAAGTCGATGATGATCTGCTTCAGCTCGCTCATCGCGCTTGTAACAGCATCCTGGTCCTTGACGCTGGCAGACGGCAGCAGGACCGCCGCTCCGGCACCGCGGCTGCTGCTGTCCTTCATGAACGATGCCACGAACGGAGGCGTCGCCAGCTGAGTCGGCCACTGCACGCTCTTCCATTGCTCGAGGTTCTCGTGCACACGGCGTCGCAACACGGGCGTACCGTTCGCTGAGTCGACAGGAACGACGGCGCCCTCACCCTCCTCGGAAGGTACCTGCTCTGGGGCTCCAGCCGTGAGGGACCGCATGATCGCGTACAGGCTCTCGACAGCACGGCATCGCTCCTTCCAGAGCGTCTCGATTTCCTCCATGTAGAACGACACGTACGCTCCACGCAGCCCCGAGCTCTCTTCGTCGTCGTCCTCAGCTGCACGGTTAGTGGCGACTCCATTTTCAGCCCCCGGCGTCGTCGCCTCATCCTTCATGTGGCCATTCTGCTGCGAACCTCCCTCAGTCGACGTACCGACAACACTGAGAAGCGCGTCGGTGTAGTAGTCAAACTCCTGCTGGAAGTCCTCAAAACGATCCGACAGCTTCATCAGCCGCTGGAGGAACACCGACTCGCATTGCTGCAGGAGGTCATCCATGATAGGAGCGAAAGACTGCTTCATCAGCTCCACGAGCAGCAAGTCTCGCGTGATCCGTTGGTGCTTCTTCTGGACGTCGCTCGATTTGACCATGATGCCCTCGAGCATTCGGCGGTACACGACAAAGACTTGGCTCAGCCGTTCTTGCTCGATCTTGATCACACCCTCCAGTGCCAGTCGGCGGTCATTCTCCGCCTTGACGCGCTCGCGCAACGCGATCTCCCGCTGGTGCAGCTTCGGCAACTGCTCTTTCCGCGAGGGCAAGTCGCTGTCCTCGCCGGCCGCTTTACCTCCGCACACAACCGCTTCTGTGACCTCAATCTCGGCGACTTCGTCGTCCGTCAAAAACACATCATCGATGAACTCGCCGCTCTCACTCTCGAGCGGAAGAAGTCGCCACAGATCGTCCTTGTCCGCCGCAGCACGGGTCGACGAGGCCAGCGGTTTGAGCGCAAGACAGTACTCCCACGATTCTTCAATGATGGTCTCTTCCTCCTCTTCGTGTGCTGGTTCGGGTGTCACAACAGACGCTTCGACGGCAACAGGCGTCGAGTCTGTATTGGTGTCGACAGGTGCGATAGCTTCGTCCGCCTCGGCAAGGGTAGGTGTTTCAGCCACAGCAGCAGCGTCCTCCATCACTTCATCCCCATCGCTTGGCTTCTCGGTAGCCGGGGTCTCCTCAGAGTTCGCTGGCGCTTGCTCAGATTTTTTCGCGTCACTCGGTTTCTCGACATCCTCAGCCACTGCCGGAATGGACTCTTCCAGACTAGGAGCCGATTCCGTCGGCTCTTCCGCGGCAGCGGGTTCCTCCATCTTCACGTCCTCCGAAGTCACGTCGGCAGCGGGCTTCTCCGCCGCAGCATCTTCAGCAGGAGCCGATGGTTCAGCTTCCGACGCCATTGCTGGCTCATCTGAAGCAGGCTTCTCCTTCTCACTCAGAGTATCTACACTTGCTTCCGACACAGCCTCAGCCACCGACTCGACCTTGGCCTCCTTATCGACGCTTGCCCCCGCTGTGGACTCGGTCGATTCCTCCTTCTTTTCCTCGCTTTCCACGGATGCATCACCGCTGGCATCCACCTCCATCTGCTCGGTTTCTGGAGCGGCAACTTCCGACTTCTCCTCCTCCTGAAGCTTCTCGGCCACCTCGGGTTTCTCCTCCTGCTGGGGCTTCTCCTCCTGCTGGGGCTTCTGATCCTGCTGAGGCTCCTCCTCCTGCTGGGGTTTCTCCTCCTCCTGGGACTTCTCTTCCTCTCGAGGCTTCTCGTCCTCCGGGAGCTTCTCGTCCTCCCCGGCTTTCTCTTCCTTCGCTTCGGGCTCCGTCGTCTTGACAGAGGTAGCAGTTTCTTCTTCTTTCTGTTCCTCGTCAGCGCCAACAGCAGCCACCGGAGCGGCTTCGATCGCCGAGACGACCTTTTTCACCTTCAGTACTCTCTGCACCTTCCGCTTCACGTATTTGGCACGTCCAAGCATCTCGCGAGACAGGATATCAGCATCGCTTGTGGCACCGTTCGCTTGACCGGCTTCTCCTTCAGCCCCGCTAGGCGAGGCCGTCGCATTGCCATCCGACTCGACAAGGCCCGCCAGCTTCTGCTTCTCGGCCGACGCAGCCATCTGGAGACGGGTACGGTAGTCCACCACTGTTTGCACGAGCGTTTCAAACGACTCCTCGATGGAGACCTCATCTGGCCCAAGTGGCTTGCCAGCGTCCGCCCCCGTCGCCGTGACATTGAAATGAGCGAGTTCGTTGATCGTGCTACACAGCTTGAGGAAGCGCGAGGTCGACATGAGATCGAGCAACGCGTGGCTTCGCGGTGGCGGGATGAACGCGGCGTCCACAGGCGTGTCATCGGCGTAGATCTTGAGCTCCTGAATCATCAAGTTGACGGCGTCCTGGATGTGGGTGGCACTAGCGCGCAGCCGCTGCTGCTTCTTCGTGAACTCGGTCTTGATCGTCGGGCCGGCGCCAGCGAGCAGCTCGAGCTTGACGTCCTGGTGCGGCTGCGTTGCCTCGGCGTCCTCATCCTGCTGTTCTGCCTGTGGTGGCTCCTCAGGCTTGACGAGCGGCAGCCCATCCCACTGAACGCGGTGCGCGGCCTCCACGAGCTTGACCGAGCGCTGCAGTTTGACGACCCAGTTCTCGAGCTTCTTGATCGATAGGTTGTGCTTGGCGCTCTGCATCGACCGGTTCGCGCTCGATGCCGCGCCGCCGCCCGCGGCCACGAGCGAGCCGCTCGCCTGGCGCGCCTTCTGGTGCATGCTCTCCTCAATGAGCTGCTTGAGCAGCTCGGCGCGCTTGCCCGGGAAGTTGAGCACGACACGGTCGTGGAGCGCGTCCTTGGAGCCCATCTCGCCGCCGTAGTACTTGAGCGCGGCCTTGTCGTACGCCATCGCGGCGTCCACCGCCGTGGGGAACGTGCCCAGGTTCACGGTCTTGGCGTTCACCAGGATCTGCGCGTGCGCGTACCCGCGGAACACCTGGACGCCGAGGTACTTGGGTCCGTTCGTGATCGGCGTGTCGTCGCCAGCCGTCACGACCGCCAACGCCTTGCGCTTCTTCGCGGAGCTAGTTGACGTGGAGGACGCCTCTGCTCCTCCTCCGCTCGCCGAAGCAGCGGCGACGTCACGCATCGGCGAGTCCTCCAGACGGCGCTTGCCGCGTCCTCCCCCGCCAACGGACGCTCCGCCGCGGCTTCCCCGTCCTCCGCCGCCACGTCCGCGTCCCCGCCCACGACCGCGGCCGGGCGTGCCAAAGGCTGGTGAGGCCGCCGCCGTGCTCACCGCCGCACTTGGCCGCGCGGCCGTCGACGTGGCCGCCGTGGTCGACGCGGACGCCGTGGCCGCCGCACCGGCCGCGCGTACAAAGCCGTCGTGGAGATGCGGGAAGTTGAGCATGGCCACGCGGCCAAACATTTGGATCGCGGCCTTGTCGTACGCGTGGGCCGCCTCGATCTCGCTGCTAAAGAGCCCCAACTGGACAAACTTGTCGTCCTTGTGGACGCGCGCGACGAACGGTTTCTTCGCGCCCTTGGACAGCAGCTTGAGCACGCCGCGGTACTTGGACTCGCGCACGTCCTCCGACCGGATCGGCACCATGCGGCCGTTCTCGTCCTGCACGGCAAAGCCCGCCTGCGTTGGGCCTCCGCCCGCTCCCCCTCCACCCGCGGCCGCCGCAGCGGAGGCGGACGCAGAGGACGAGGACTTGGTGAGGTGCCGCTTGGCGTCCTTGCAGCTCTTGCAGTAAAAGTCGCCCTCTGGGATCTCCTGCAGCGGCGGCACGAGACAGTAGATGTGGTACTCGGCGTCGCAGCCGTCGCACAGCAAGATCTGGTTCGCGTCCTGGTCTAAGCCGCAGACCACGCAGCCCGAGCCCGTGGCCGCCGCGAGCGGCGGCGCGTCCGCGCGTGCGGCTCCGGCCTGTGGCGGTTCAAAGAGGAGGCGTCTATCGTCAGCATTCGTTCGTCTACAGGCGTTTGCAGTACATGGAAGCAACGCGGCCACGCACCTGGTCCATTGTTCACTCGAGGTTTGAGCGGTCGAAAGCGCGGCTTCCAGACCTCACCACGAGACAGTCGGACCGCGAGAGGGTAGCCCGCGATCTCCTCTTTCCGTTGAGCGTATGTGCGGAGCGATCCGTCGTCCGCTTGGTGTCGATATCGAGGTCGCCGATCGGCGTCCGCGCTTGAATTTCGTGGCGCCAGTTTCCCCGCCTCCCTTGCTTCGCCGTGCACTCGGTGCGCCCGCGCTCCCCTTTGTTCTGGGGGCTACTATTGGGGACAGAAGCCCCCGAATACCTGTCTATACCGATTGGCCGCCACGTTTAAA
>JAADVV010000804.1:0-12090 GCA_023335905.1 Pythium pyrilobum
ATGCGCAACGAGTCGAGCACTTCCACACGTCGCAGATCGAGCAGGGCCGCGGAGCGTCCACGCCGCCACGCGGATACTCGCGCTGCCTTTGCCCATGGCGTTGATCGCTCTGTGACTCTTTGGAAAGAGCACTTCACCCCTCGTCATAGGCTTGCGATTTCATTGTTCGTTACATTGTGTGCTTCGAGCGAGCACTCGCTGGTTCGCGTTTTCCACCGCCGCCGTCTCTTCAGGGTACTGTATCGATTCCGCTGCAAGCTCTTGAAGTCCACAATGCGCAGCGCGTCCTCGGCGGGAGACCTCAACTGCATCGGCAGCACTGGGTTCATTGTGAGAAAAGACGGGCGTCGACTGCTTACCACAGTGCCCATGGTTGCGTTCATGCGGCCAAGCACTGGCGCAGCCCTGCCTCCAGCGACGGGCGATCAATGTTGAGGCCGATGAACACGACGCGCGACTCGACGCCGCGCTTCTTCTCGCCGTCGCTCCACGGCTCCTGCGTTGCGTACACCTCGAACAGCTCGTGGACGGCCTGCAGCACAAACTTGGTCGCCTCGCCCGCGATGGCGAGCACGCCCTTGACACGGAAGAACTTGGCGGTCGTCCCATCGGTCTCCTCGTCCTGCGACCAGAGCAACCCGCCGAGCCAGCGCTCGAGCTTCTCCATGTCGAGCGCGCCGCCGCCGAGCGTGACCGTCGTGGTCTGCACGCCGCCCGTGTGGACGGCCCCGGGCGCGTGCTGGCTTTGCGCCGAGAGCTCGCGCTCGACCTCCTGCGCGCGCTGCGTTGTGAACGACTGGATGTGGAGGATCTCGTCCAGGTCGACGCTCGCGCGGAGCGTCCAGCGCAGGCTCGCGACGCCGTTCACCTCGCGCACGCGGCTCTCGATGGCGGCGCGCTGCGTGGCGGCCGAGTCGTCTTTCTCGCCTTCCCCTCCAGGGACGAGCAGGTCCTGCTTGTTAAGCAGGATGCGGTCCGCGTACGCGAGCTGCGACGCCGCCTCGAGTTGCGTGTCGCGGTGGTCCAGCAAGAACGCTATCCGCGGCGCGTCGACGAGCGTGACGATGCCGTCGAGAAAAATGCGGCCCTCGAGTTCGGCGTCGACCCAGAACATGGACGCGACCTTGCCCGGGTTGGCCATGCCCGTGGTCTCGATGAGAATATAGTCGAACCGGTCACGCTTCTCCAGCAGCCGCTCGAGCGTGTTGAGCAGATCGTCGCGCACGGAGCAGCAGATGCAGCCGTTGCTGAGCTCGTAAAAGTCGTCAAAGACCTCTCCGTTTGCACCGTCCTTGGCGATCAGGCTCTCCACGCCGATCTCCTCGCCGAACTCGTTCTCGATCACGGCGATCCGCTTGCCGTGGCTCGCGGTCAAAATGTAGTTGAGCAGGGTCGTCTTGCCGGCGCCCAGAAAGCCCGAGATGATCGTCACGGGCACCATCGGAAGCGCCTTCTTCTCCTCTGCGTGTGCATCGCCTACGGGCGCCGGCGGCGGCGCCGCGGCCGCAGAGAGAAGCGCCGGAATCTCGTCGTCGACGTCCATTGCCGGGGTCGTTCGGGAAATGGAGACGGAAAACCAGACGTGTGAGTTTCGTGATGAGTACATGAGTAATCAATTCGGTTGACGTGACTATAATCGAAATGAAACAGTCTACTGGATCCTAATTATTTAGGATTTCAATACATGGTGCTCGATTATCAATATATTCCAGAACTATGGATCTCAAGGTGCAGTAATCCCATTCAAGAGCGTATATTTTCCAAGTATATCATTTACTGTTCTGGCTCCAATAACCACTCAATTGTTTTTTGAACAACTAACTGTCCGCGAAGACTTTCAGCAGAACGAGTACTGGCTAAAGCGCACTGCAAACCAAACCGAAGCGTGGATCGCAACTCGTGAAATACGGAGAAGACGGCATAATCAAGACAGCCGCCAAGGACACCCCAGCAAACAACGGGAAGAGTGCGGTGGGAAAAGTACACACAAGCGTAGATCAGTGTGGCAGCCATACAGGGTTCTCGCGCGGCGTTTCGTGGTCGTGCCTAACCACACCGCCGCCAACTTCCGTGCCACCGGTCGGCGCACAGACCACCACGGTCGGAAGGTCGGCAGTCACGCAAGCGTAGATCGGTGTTGTAGCTTGCAGCCGTACCCGGTCGTCGCGCGGCGTTCAGTATGCATGCTCAACGGCACCCAAATTGCGCGCCACGAACATGAGGTCGCCGCACATGATAAAGACACTGCTCATGTCAAAAAGAACTGGTTGCAGATCATGAAGGCAGTGGTGAGTCACCGCCGCCCGCCGTCACCGTCTCCTCCACGACGCTCGTGATGCACATCCTCCAGAGCTTAGCCCCGCCTACCGTTGTGGGAGCTACTGATCGCGACTGCTGGTTCGCTCGCCTCTGCTGCTTTCAACTCTCGCCTTGCCCCATCACCCTCTACGCTTGCGTGAATGCGGACCTTCCCATCGTCGTGGTCTGTGCGCCGACCGGTGGCACGCCATTTGGCGGCGGTGCGCTTGGGCATGGCTACGGAACGCCACGCGACGACCCGGTATGGCTGCAAGCCGCCTCCGTGTTTGTCTTGTCTAAGCAATGGCCTTCTTGCTGTCAGGTACTGGGGATTGTTTCCATTGATTGTGGACTAGCATTCATTGTGTTTGGTTTCTTGCGCAACGAATTGTGAACCTTTAGCAGTGGTCCGGAAGTCCTGGTAGCACTGACTGTCATTTTATCTGTCACATAAGTGATATATATGTCACTATATGTTTAATCCTTCTGGGGAGAAGACTTCAAATTACAGGCCCCCGCCTTCCATCCCCCTCTTCGCCGAACAGCAGCAGCATCACGACAAACACAGATCGCGTGTGTGAGGTTTTTAGACCAAGACGCAACGACCCCCGCGACGACGGATTCCGGACTGGCGCGCGGGTCGCTCAGTTGACGACGACGGCGAGCAGCGGCGACGGAGGAGAACCGTCCAGAGGAGAACGGAAGCGGCGGAGAGAGAGCGGTGCATCGAGCCGATTCAAGATGGTCAAGAAAGTCGGTGCGTGTCGAGCGGGGTGTCTGTTAACTGGACGCGTTAGACTCTGGATGCTCAGAGAACGAAAACACTGGACATGCGCCCACAGGCAAGTACGAGATCGGCAAGACGCTGGGCGAGGGCACGTTCGGCAAGTGAGTGGACAATGGGCCAACGATATGATGGGAGGCGACGGGAGAGGACTAAACCGTGGTATGTGATCTTTGTGTGTAGAGTCAAGTATGCGGTGAACACGGAGACGGGCGAGCGCGTGGCGATTAAGGTGCTGGACAAGGAAAAGATCCAGAAGCAGAACATGGGTGCGCAGATTAAGAAGGAGATCTCGATCATGAAGATGGTGCGCCACAAGCACGTGGTGGTGCTGCGCGAGGTGCTCGCGAGTCGCACCAAGGTGAGTTGGTCTCGACTCCAAATGGAATCCAGAGCAATCCAGAGATGGCCTCGCCATTCCAGAGTCGTCCAGAGCTCAGTGTACTGATATTATCTTCACTGTAGATCTTCATCGTGCTCGAGCTGATCACGGGCGGCGAGCTCTTCGACAAGATCGTGAGCGAGGGCCGCTTCAGCGAGGACACGGCGCGCTTCTACTTCCGCCAGTTGGTCGATGGCGTGTTTTACTGCCACCAAAACGGCGTCTGCCACCGCGACCTCAAGCCGGAGAATCTGCTGCTTGACGAGAGCGGGGACCTCAAGATCTCGGATTTCGGTCTCTCGGCGCTGTACGAAGGCGGCGGCGAGGGCGGCGAGAACTCGCGCGCGTCGCTGCTCCACACGACGTGCGGTACCCCCAACTACGTGGCACCCGAGGTGCTCGCCGACAAGGGCTACGACGGCCGCGCGGCCGACGTGTGGTCGATCGGTGTAATTCTCTACGTGCTTCTCGCGGGTTTCCTGCCGTTCGACGAGCCGACCATGTCGGCGCTCTTCCGCAAGATTCAGAAGGCCGAGTTCTCGTACCCGAGCTGGTTCACACCGCGCGTGAAGGGCTTGCTCAATCGCATTCTCGTCGCGGACCCGCAGCAGCGCATCACGCTCGCGGACATCATGAAGGATGAGTGGTACGTGAACGCGGACGGCGAGCAGCTGACATCGACGCCCCTCTCGACCACGACGTCGTCAGCGTTGTCCTCGGCGACTGCCGCTGCGGCCGCTGAAGCTGGACCGCAGAAGATGAATATCAAGCCGAGCCAGGCCCAGATGGACGCGGCGATCGAGGAGCACCACGACGAGGTGGAGAGCGCGAAAAAGATCAAGAGCGAGGCCGGTCTGAAAGTCATGAACGCCTTCGACCTCATCAACATGTGCGGCGGCATGGCCCTCAACCGAATGTTCCAGAGCAACGACGAGAAGCGCGTCAAGCGCTCGACCCAGTTCACCTCAACGATTCCGGCTGCCAACATCATGAGCCGCCTCACGAGCTACCTTGAGAGCCAGAACTGCGAGATCAGCGTGGACAGCTCGTCCAAGGTCAAGGCCGTGCTGCAGACGCCCAAGGGCGCCGTCGGCGTGGTCATCCAGATCTATATGCTTGCGGACAGCCTCCACCTCGTGGAGGTGCGTCGCGGCAAGGGCGATATCTTCGAGTACCACAAGTTCTACACACAACTGAATGAGCAGCTCAAGGATTTGATCGCGACGCCGAGCGCGGAGAACTGAGTGAGATGTCTCTCCCCCACGTAGTAGGTTAACACACAGGACGCTCATTTCCGTCGTAGGCTGCATTTCCACCGATAGTGATCCCACAGAAAATAAGGAACTCGTTTTGCTCTTCCCACAAAAATACAAAATCCATTTCTCTTTTCTCCAGCGTGCTTTTTGTTTCTCGTCGTCTCAGTCGCATACTTCATGCTCACACGGTGACCGTCTTGCTTGGTCGACTCGCAGGCTTAGCGCCTGACGTGGCCGCGCTCATCGCGAAGCCGCTGATCGTCGACATGATCGTCGAGCCGGCGGACGTGCCGAGCGCGCCGAGCGCGCCCTGCGACATCATCGACTGCATCTTCTGCTTCGCGTCCTTCTTGCACTTCGTGTATCCGATGATGTTGGCGGCATTGAGCGTGAGCGCGACGGCTACGATGACGGCCCACTGGACGTTGAATTTCAGCACCGCGATCACGAAGAAGAAGGCCCAAACGACCGGCGTCGCGTAGAGCCCGGCCCAGAAGACCTTCGAGTCGACTGGGTCGATCTCCGTGAGGTCCTCGTGGGACTCGAAGATCCACTCGTTCGAGCCGTCCTCGTTGATGCGGTTCCACCAGCGCAGCCCGACGAGCAGCCGCCCGGAGACGTTCTTGACCGTCCAAAAGTCGAACGCGAGCAGCAGAATGCACAGCACGAAGATGAACACAAAGCTGTCGAAGAGGATGCCGCCGAACATGTACACGAAGAGCGCGAGTCCCTTGAAGAGCACGTGGAAGAACGCCGCGACCGGGTGCTTGGCGTTCGCCACGGTCTTGCGCATCGACGTCAAGCTGCAGAAAATAACCCCCCCCCACAATGAGCCATTTCTCCACGTTCCTTCCATGGGTGTGACACAAACGTACAGCGCCTCGGCGTCCTCGGCCTTGCTGTGCGCAGTGCCGGCGGGCGCGACGGGCTTCAGGTTAGACGACGGCGCGCCGCCCGCGCCGGACTCCACGTCGATAAACTCGAGCTCCGCCGGCTTGGTCTTCTCGCTGTCCATCATGTTGGTTATCGTGTCCACGTCGCTGTTCGTCCGGGAACTGTGCCCGACAGTGGCCCGACCCGAGGAGCTACATACGCTTCGTATTGGCTGAAAAGGATATCAATTCGTAATTATAGCCAATAAGAAGGACCCATCAAACCCGCGCGGACTTATATTTATTTCGTCTTGGAGATCTGGATAATGGAGCCCTTGGTGTGGATACACGAGATGACCTCGGCGATGAAGGGCGCGACCGAGAGCGTCACGATCTTGGAGCTCGCCTCGTGGTTTGCCACGTCGATCGGGATCGTGTTGGTCGTGACGAGGAGGTCGAGTTCTTCACAGTTCTGTAGCTTCTCAGTCGCCTGCGGAGCCAACATAACGCCAGGCTTTTCGTTAGACTCTCGACACGAAATCGCTCGCCCTCTGTAGACCTGGTGGCTTACCTTGCCCGATAAGCGGCCGTGCACACAAAAGGCCGAGACGCTCTTGGCGCCATGGCTCTTGAGCACCTGCGCGGTCTTGACGATCGTCGAGCCCGTGTCCACGAGGTTGTCCACGATGATACAGTCCTTGCCCTCGACGTTGCCCACGAGCTCACCCGGGAGTTGCTCGTCGATGCGGTGCTTGCGCAGAACGAACGCGAGCGGCACAAACTCGTCGATGGTACGCGCAAGAATATCGCGGAACTGGACGGCACGGTACACGGCCGCCGAGTGCGGCGCGATCACGAGCGGGTCACTCAGGTGCATCTCCGAAAAGTACACAGCGCCGACCGGGTACGCCTGCAGGTTGTCCACGGGGATCTCCGGCTTGAAGAAGCCTTCGATCTGCGCGCTGTGCAAGTCCACGGTGACGACGTGGTCCACGCCCATGACTTCGAGCATGCGCGCGATATCCGCCGCGGCGATGGGCTCACGGCCCTTGTGCATGCGGTCCTGACGCGCGTAGCCGTAGAACGGGATCACGGCCGTGATGCTTTTGGCCGACGCGCGACGCATAGCCGAGATGGATAGCAGCAGCTCCATCAGTCTGTAGTTCAGGCAGCATCCATGAGAATGAGTTGGCATGACACAGTGGTTCGCATGCACGCACCGGTCGACCGTCGTGGTCGAGCAGACGATGTACACGCGGTGGCCGCGCACGCCGTCAACCACGGTCACGCTCGTCTCACCGTCCGCAAAGTTTTTCACTGTTTAACAAAAACCGCACGCAGTCAGCGCGTGTTCCGTTCTGAGAAGGAGCCTGGTCGATGGCTACATGTTTTCCGACAGCAGTGCGCCACGCACCTTCCATGTTGTTCACCGACACACCAAGGTACTTGGCGATCTCGTCAGCGATCGGCGTCTCCGCGCACTTGAAGAGCTTGAGCGACTTGGCCGAGTTCGGGTTCATCTTGCCCTTGTAAAAGTGCCAGTGCTTGGTCGTCGTGTTCGGGTACCACTCGTTGTGCTTGCCCTGCGTCACGAGGGGGCCTTTCACAACAGGGCCGGCGCTGTCGGCGCGCGCGGCGTCGGGCGCCCACACGCTGCCGCACAGGACGCCGGCGGCGCCGGCCGCAGCGAGCGCCACGGGGCGCGTCGAGCCGCGCAGCATGCGCAAGCGGTTCTGCGGGCCACACCGGTTAGACGCTCGGGCAGTCCGTGCCTACAAAGGTCGACTCCACGTCGGTTCTGCACGCACCATCATGTTGTCGCCGACTGGTGTCCACGATGCGACTGGGCGTTGGGGGAGGGGCAGCGAGATCGGCACGCCTCGCGTGGGTCTGTTCTGCCTCTGCGAGCGAGCCAAGCAACAGTTGCGCCAGCAGCGGCGGGTGCGAGCCAATCGGCAGCTTCGCTTCAAGCTCCAGCAAGGCCGAGTGCCAGGCCGCACCACCAGTTGGCAGCAAACCGGTGGCAACACCGGTTCCGCGAATGGATCAGTTCGCGAGTGGACCACATGATCTAGAGTCACTATAGAGATAGTGACTGACATGGCTACATCTCAGCACATGAAAAAAGCTCACTTGAAATTGAGACGCCGATCCGGAGAAGATCGACATTACCACTACGCTTCTGTTGTTCTCCTCAGCAGCGCTTGGACTGAACGCTGTAGTAAAAGCCGCCGAGACGTCCATCGGCCGAGTCGACGGCGATCTGCACGTCGCCGTTGCCCGGCGCGGTCTTCTGGGCGACGACGTTGGCGTTGACGCGGAGAATGGTCGAGGCGCCACACGGCGCCCAGGCCACAGTCGTGACAGCGTCCGACAGCGTGATGTCGTCATTGAAACCCGGGCCGAACAAGCGCGTCGAGGTCGGGCTCTCGCCGCCTGTGAGAAAGTACTCGGCCGAGAAGTCGGCATGCGAGCCGACGTCGTTAGGCACGAAGACGTTGCCCCGGTAGTCCACTTGCGTGACCGCGACCGTGAATCCCTGCACCGACAAAGAGTGTAGCTGTTAGAACTTAGTGGCCACGCTGCCCCACCGTTCCTGTACGTACAGGTTGAAGGTCGAGTGGGACGGCCAGGTTGCAGGCCTTGCGCTGGCGCAGCTGGCTCGCGGTGGTCGCGGACGCGAACTTGGAGAACAGCACAGAGATCGTCTTGGCGTCCGAAGAGGCGACGACCGCAACCGAGTCGACTGGACAACCCGAGCCAAAGAACGTCGGCTTGCCGAGCGCGTACGGAAGAGCCGCCTCGGCTTGCTCGGCCGTGGCTGCCACGCAAGTCGTGGCCAACGCAACGAGAAGCAACGACGTGAGCGGGGTGACGACCATTTTGTGGGAAGTAGTATACGGCGTGTGTACTACACGCGAAGGAAGTAGGGAAGTGACGACATGGAAGGCCCACGCGGAGCGTAAGCAATGCGCGTTTGTGGATGCGGCGGATACCGTTCCCGCCTCGGTTCCACCGCCGTCGCCATGGCCTTGTGTGTGCGCGCGTTTCCCCCCAACCACATCGCTCGTGCCACCAACCTTTACTGTACCCGCGTTCTCAGACGCGGGATGGCGCCACAGCTTTCAGAGCGTTGCCATATCGATCGAAACACGCACGAGCGCAAGACACAGCGGCAACGCATCGCAACGTCTGATCTAGAGCGGAAGCGGCGGACAGGCACGCACCGTCCAGCTCAGCGTTGGCGGGTACTCAGTCGTTTTCTGTGTGGGGCGACCGCAACCCCAGTTTTCCCACGGGAAGACAGCGCAGTGTGCTGTGCTGCCCACCGGTAGGTCCATTTTCCCCATGCTCCTGCACAGTGTCTCAGTTACCCGTCTCGTGTGCCTGTCGATCCCACGAACAGGACGTTGCCCGGTCCCCCTACCGACTCTTGTTCCCCACAGGCTGGTCCATGGACAGGCTGGGGTTCACGCGCCCACGGTCACGTGCGGACGCTGCACACCGCCTTGAGGGAGGGGAATGCAGCAACATACCCTGCTGCATGTCGTGGGGAAGCAACGCGGCGGGCTGGCCCATCCATAGCGCCACGCACTGGACGCAGCGTTGGCCAAGTGCGACCGACCGCATGTGCTGTTCCCCATCCTGTACGAGGCGATTAATACGTACTCGCAGCTGTATCCGGGCGAATGAGTTCGAACACGCCGATGGACAATCCAGCGGACACGCCGGCGACGTCACGGAGAGAACTAGACGCGCGTTGGGCGTGAGAAGCACCCGGAAAACGAATCGAAGCGTTTCGTTGACGAAAGCACGATACCCAACTCGTGGAGCTAGATCCAGTTGCTCGCACCACCTCGACTACACGCCGGAGATGCAAAGGCCGCGTCTAGCTTCCTCTCCAAGGGAGTTCCAGAGAGAGAGAGAGAGAGTGGTGGATTGGGATTAACGGTCCATCCAGGAGGTAGCTTCCACGCTGGGCGGGCCCCCCTCCTCTTGTCTGGCGGGCGTTCTATCCAGCGTCCCTTGTGCGCTTGAGCGATTGCTAGCTGCTGGGGGTCGAGGAGGCAGGGGGCGCCCGCCTTGCACCTTGCCGGCCCCGATCTCTCATTCCTCAATTTGAGCTCTGCCCACCCAGCCTCTCCCACCGCCGTCTTCTCTATCCAGCACCATGGCCTTCAAGTCGCTTGTCGCTCTCCTCCTTTCCGCTGCGGCTGTCGCCTCCAGCGCCGCGTCGGCCCAGTTCCACGAAGCCGACACCACGCCCGTGTTCAAGTTCGGCACGCCGACCTTCCTCGGCTCGGGCTGCCCCAAGGACACCGTCGCGATCATCACGTCGAGCGACGGCCAGTCCGTCTCGGTGCTCTTCTCGGCGTACAACGCCGCGACCGCGACGGACATGCAGCGCGACCGCAAGTCGTGCAACCTCGCCGTGCCCGTGGACGTCCAGTCGGGCATCTCGGTCGGCATCTTCCGCGTCGATTACCGTGGCAACGTCTACGTGCCGGGCACGAACGGCTCGTACGCGCAGTTCGACGCCGAGTACTACTTCGCCGGCCAGCGCGGTCCCGTGGTCTCGGAGAAGTACTCGCCGAGCACGTCCAAGGACCTGTTCCTGAGCAACGAGATCCCGGTCGCCGCGGTCGTCTGGTCGCCGTGCGGCGCGTCGACCAACTTCCGCGTGAACAGCGCCATCACGGCCTTCAAGCCGACCGCGGGCGCGAGCGACGAGGTGCAGATCGCGGTCGACTCCGTGGACACGACGGTCCAGACCGGTTTCCGCTACTACCTCACGTGGAAGCAGTGCAAGAAGTAGAGCGACCGAGTGCCGCCCGTGGCCGTTCGCTGTCGTGGACGGCGTCGCGCACAACGTTGGTTGTTGCATCATTTTATATCTCCACTACACGTCGAGTTTGCTCACCAGTTTATCATTGCTCAGTTTGCGCCGTTGTCAATTGATTGAACGGCCAGACAATCCTCCATTAGTCGAGCTCTGCTTCCGATTCTGACTCGTCTTCCGGTTCGCTGGCTTGCTGGATGATTGCGACAAGCCGGTCAATACGGTCTCTGTCTTCGGTCGGCAGATTGGCAGACTTTGCAGAGGTCTGTGCGCGGTGGAGCACTTGCAGCGCCTCATCCCACCGGCGCAAGTGCATCAGCTGCCGGCCGTAGTTGTACAGAACGGCAGGGATGTCGAATTCGATCTGCTCTTCCGCTGGGCCAGACGCGGTGCTGCGGCTGCCTCGGCTCTTGTCGTAAATCTCAATGGCTTGTCGGTAGTAGTTTTCGGCCGCGCGTTGTTCACCCCTACAGTGCAAAGTCAGTCATACCCAAATTCAACGACAAGTGTTGACCAAGCATCACGTACTGGTCCTGGTAGCACTGTGCGATACGATCCAGCACGACAACGTGGCTCATCGCGCGCTCTGTGGCGTCGCGCACGTACGGCACGCTGCCCAGCGCCTCGTGGTAGTACTTGGTCGCCTGCCGAACGTGCTTGAGCGTCTCAAACTGGGCCGCGACCAAGAACGCCATCTCGAACAAGTGGCGATCTAGTAGTACAATGCAGCTCAATATCCTGTGAGTGGTTCTGTACGTACAGTATGCGATGGGGTGTAAGAACTGCAGTGGCATTTACCTTGCGGATTGGTCGACTTGACGACCGAATACGCCTTCAGACAGTTCTGCAGCGCCGCCTCGTGGTCCTCCTGTTTGCGCGCCGTCCGCACCAAGCGCCTCCATCAGAAGCTTCCTTCTCGGTTGCTACTCAACAGAGACTAACTTAACACACGGACCTGCTGAGCGTTCGCTCTCGCTTTGTCCAGCAGGGTCGCGACCTGCCGCGCCGGCGCACCTTCTCGGTTCTGTAGCGATCCATCTCCGTCAGTACGTGCAACACCGACGATCGCCGGCTGATCACCCACCTGGTAGAACTTGACACCAGTGACACCAACGACAATCATCGCAAGCAGCAGCCGCGCCTCCTTGCCCAGCCAGCGGCGGAAGTCGCGCTTGAGCAGGTCGTGCGCGGTCGAATCTCCTGCGGACGACGCGATGCCTCGCGCTGCGACCGCCACGTGGCCGCCTCTACCGACGCCAATGCATGCATACACTACATTACTATTCAAAGGGACGGCGTGCTCGCGTCGGGAGGCCGCCCACAGCGAGCGGCGCAGCGCCGCGACGGGCATCTTGGTTGCGCGCATTCCGACGGAGCGGATCGGCGCAAATCTACGTCACACATTTCAACCAATGAGCGATTTCTTTCTCTTTTAACCAATGAATCATCTCCAAAAAACAGGTCCCTCGTTTAACAAAATGGATCCGGTGCTGATCTTCGGGACATTCGGGACACCTGAAGTTCACTGTGTTCCGTTCGTTGTTCCGTTGGATGCGTGGGCTCTTGCTCCACGCAAGGGGACGGAAAAACCCACGTCGAAGGAGGGCAGTTTTGTTGGCGGCACCAACGACAACAAACCACCAACACCACCTTTCTTC
>JAADVV010000805.1:0-12087 GCA_023335905.1 Pythium pyrilobum
CCGGTACAGTGCAGTCGTCTTGCAAGTGGCTGAAGGAAGATCTGTCGAGAGTGACTCGGCTGGCGTTCATTAATCAGGGCCCATATCTTCTTCGGTCGCTGGCGTTCCTCGTTCAATCCTCTCCTTTCTCGTCTCGTCTTCCTTACAGACTGGTCGTCGAGCCGATGCGCTCGCTGTAGTCCTTGACCGACTCGAGACACTGCACGACCTCTTCTGCAGACGGTCGCAACAGCGGCTGGTACGAGAGACAGCGCTCGACCATGTCACGCAGCAACGTGGGCAGCTCGGTGAACTCGCGGCGGTTCTCGTGGGGAATCAGCCGTTCCTGGCGGCGCACGCGCTTGGCCAGCTCCAGATCGGCGAGCGTGTTCCCCACTGCGTCGACGGCGCTCTGGTACGGCGACACGCGCGTCATGATCTCGCAGATGAGCACGCCCAGCGAAAAGATATTGATCTTGCGCGGGTCCAGCACGCCCGTGCGCGTGATGAGCTCGGGTGCCTCCCACGCCAGATTGCCGGCGCCGAAGACCTCAGGGAATTCGATCTTGTTGGTGCACGGATGGCACTCAAACAGGTTCAGCTTGCACTCGATGGCGCCGTTGACGAGCACCTTGCGGCTCGTGAGGTGGCGCATGTACATGTTGACCTCGGTGCTGTGCAGGAACATGAGCGCCTGCGCGATGTCGAGACACATGTGGAGCTTGCTCTGCAGGTCAAACTCCGAGTCGAGGTCCATGAGCACCGACTTGAGCGTACCCTTCTCCATAAACTCGCCCACCACACCGAAGTCCGTACCCTGCACCCAGGTGACGCCGACCAGACCGACAATGTTCGGGTGGGACAAGGTCGCGATCGATCGCGCCTGGCTGATCAGCGCCTTGGTCGCGTAGCTGTCGCTCGACTCGGCCTCAATGCGCTTGATCATGACCTTGCGACCTGAGTAATCGCCGACCCACAGACGCCCCGTGCCCACCGACTTGGTGATTGACACCTCCTGCTGCTCGAGCCGGATCTGGCGCAGCGCGTCGTCGCTCGAGATGAATGACAGCTTGTTCTGCGCGTGGGACTCGTCCTTGGAGATCAATCCGACCGTGCGCTCGTTGAGCCGCGGCGACCGCGACGACGAGCCGGACTTGCAGAAGTACCGACGTGCCACAAAGTACGCGAGCACGGCGGCCACGATGGCGATGACGATGACGACGACCGTGAGCGTCGTGTTAGACGACGAGCCGCGTGTCGTCGGCGATGGCGTCGGCGTCGTCGAGTTGCTCGACGAGGAGGCAAAGTTGTTGGTGCCGAGCGTGCGGATGCCCGTCCGCGTCGAGTCCATGCAGACCGTGTGCAAGCCGTCGCTCGGGTCCGTGACCGACGTCGTCGACGCCTCGCACGAGTCCTCAAATTTGAGCACGCTCGCCATGCTCGCCGCGACGTTGAACTGCGCGTTCGCATACTCAGCCGCGCTGAGCGCAGTGGACGAGTTCGAGAAGCTCATGTTGGAATTCCTAATGGGTTCACGTGGGTCTCGTTAGTCTCGAGACTCTCGACGTTCATCCAATTCACCAATGTCAGTGCGCGTCTAACACGTACACTTTGAGGGCCGCCGCGTACTTGAACTGGTACAGAATGAGCGGGAGGGTGGCAAAGTCGTTCCCAGAAAAGTCCCTGTTCGCGCAAAACACAAATCAGTGCTGGACTGTACACAAATAGGGGGTCGACACACACAATCCAGAGCACGTACACTTCGCTGAGACCAAACTCGCCGACTTCAGACGTCAGCACAACGTCCTTGGCATTGGTCTCGTTGAGTTTGCTGTGTGGGGGTGTCGACATGGAGGTGTGAGACGGGTTGCCACCAAAGCGAAAGCGACGTCAACGCAGAACGTACAGGTAGGCGAGAGTCGCAGGCACTGGGAGCGACACCAAGGGTTTGTAGAAGTCGATGTTGGAGAACGAGCTGGTCCGAGAAAAACGGCACAACCGTGTCAGTCGAAGAATCAAACACCGCGTCACATCAACAGGAGGCAAGGCGTACAGTGCCGAAAGGGCCGTGAGGTTGTCGAAGGCAGAGGTACTTATTACAACTTGGGTCTGCCGCGTCGGTTCGTACGAGTCGATCTCCCTGGAGACGTCACCAACACACATTCCAGCAGTCAGTCAAGCGGGAGCGTTGATATCCATCACCCCATCGGGTACATCGAGCGTACAGGTGCGTGACGGTGTTGGAGTTGAGCGCGCCCACTTGGAGTCGCTCGGTGGAGTTGTTCAAGAGCACGCGAATCTGCGCTGTCTGATCGGTCGCGGGACTCGTGTACGTCGACGTACAGCTCACACTAAATTGGCTGCCGGTGGTGACGAATTTGCCGTCGACGCACGCAGAGCTGAGCTCAAAGTCCGTAAAGCCCGCATTCACAGTGATGGTCGCGGCCGGAGGGCTCGACGAGGCAGTCGAGCTCGCCGGCGCCGCAGTTGTCGCGGTCGGCGCCGCCGTGGTCTCGCTGGGTGCGGTCGTAGCGGACGTCGTGGCCGTTGCCGTGACCGTGGAGGCGGCTGTGGTCGGAGGCGACGGCGACGACGCGTCGTCCTGCGCGGCCGCGGCGCCGCAGAGCACGGCGGCGAGCGCGAGCACCCGCACGATCCTCATATCCGCGTGGGTGGATAGATCCCGCGGCGTGGATTTCGATTCTCCCGGGTAGGCACCCGACCGGTCCTCCGTCAATCGGTCGGCCGATGCACTGGGCCGCGTTAGGTTCGACTGACCGTCGGGGGGAAAAAGGGCTCGGGATCTGACAGTCTCCAGCGGCAAATGCACGACGCTCTGCTGACTCTCGCGGGTCGCTGCACTCGGTCCAGAAAAGCCCCGCACACAACGAAAACCGAAGCCCGAGCCCCTCCCCGTGGAATAGGGGTAGGTGACCCCTACATACCATACAAGTGACTCCACTGTGGAGTGGCTGACGATGGTCGTGGCCCATAAACTGCTGGGGTATCGCAGCACAGCAGCCGTGGAGCGAGGTGAGATATGTGAGCAAGGGCTGACGAGATAGATATGCATTTGCAGAGGTTCGACAAGCCCATGTTCAAGCCGCCGGATTGAACTGTGAGTGAACCCACCAACCCCGCCAAGATCCGCGGGGAGATGGCGGCACCTCCATGATGGCACGAATCATGCAGCACCGATTACGCGGAAGATGAACCATGCAGCCACCCATTGGCGTTCCAGGGACACTGTTCTGTGGAGTGCCCGCAGCAATCTCGTCCTGGCGCTGTGATATGCGAGGCAGGAGATTCTCACGGGCCAGTTTTGGACGGAATTCTTGATCAAAACCGCCGAAGAACTTTTCAGCAGTGTTGAAGAAAGTGGGGACGCGCCCACATATACATATAACAGTTCCAGCCACAAATTCCGAACATCGCGAGATACGCCTATTTGGTGCCCGATGTGAGGCGCCACTGGTGGTCCCACGTGGCATTCTGGGTGCCGCGAACTCCTCATGCCTGGAACTTCCAGGGCGTGAGCACAGTGGAAGCCTCACACCCAGAGTCGCCAATATCGGAGACTTTCACAGACGGGTGGAGAGCTCACGACCTGAGCCAGCCCCTGCTCATGGCGAGAGGGACGGGACCCGTCCCTCTCCGGTGGATGCCGCCGTCCAGCAACACAGCAAATGAGTCCCATTTCTTCTCCTCGTTCCAGGGAGGAAAATTTCATCTTTGGGTGGCTAAATCTCACATCTCCAGCCCTGGATTTCTCCCTGATCTCTCGCTAGCCGGATTCCATTTCTTCAGACGGTGCAAGATGAGAAGAGTGGCAAACTCCCAAAGCCAACTCTGCGTTACAAACCGAGCCTACAGTACCAGAACTGTACAGTTTGTAGCACCAAATCAACGAAATTCGTTCATAACGTTATCGATTATAACAAAACAAACAAAGCTTTTTTCGCGGAATTTGAAAAAATATCGTGACAGGTTATTAGAGGTAATAGGTTGTCACGCGGTGCTTAGATGCGCTACACACTGTATCAGACTGCACAGTGGAGGCATCCATCAAGAAACCGTGGCCAGCGAATATTTGGCATGGGCTAGTGTGGTCCACAAATGGATCAGTGGTCCACATAGCTTTATGGGGTCCACACTAGGTACGTTCCATTGAGGCACTTTCCTCAAATTGTGACATCGAAGATTAGCAGCCCCCGCGGAAACAATGGTGAGCAGCACCGATGAAGATGCTGCGTTTCGGACCCTGATGACAAGCGTTGGAGAGGCTGATACGAATGTGCATTGCGGCATAGAGCAGCAGCGAAGGGGAGGCTTCGATGGAGGAGGAGACGTGGGACGATATGGCCATCGTGCGGGTACGCGCAGCGCAGTTCTTGATGCCCAACAGTTGGCGGAGGACTCCAACTAACGGGAGAGTGTTCACAGGCGTTTGAAGATGCCCTGCAAGGAAAAAAGGACGCGCAGAGGGGAGTTGCGACTGCGCAGAGTGGCAAGAAGGCGGCGCGCAAAGAGCGCGGTCGGCGGAAGCAGTCGGCGGAGTCGGCGCGAGCGTCACTGGTGACGGATCCGTGGAATACCGCCGGCATTGAGGTGCCCAGCACAGGCTATCATGGACACCCGACAAATGCGCATCATTACGCGGCGGCACCTCAAGCAACGCAGCCGCAGGCACAGCAGGATCTCTATCAGGCAGCGTACGCACAGGCCTACGCTCATCTGCAAGCACAATGGCAGGCTACCGCGCCCAACCCGTACGCACCGTTCCAGCAGCAGCAGCAACAGCAGCAGCCAGCGGTCCCATCGTATCCTCCTCAGCATCCAGGCTACGGTTTTTCATCGCAGTGGTCGGCGCCGGTGCCTCCTGCAATGCCGTTTCCGTCTGCAGCAGGAGGGTTACCAGCAGGCTTCCCATCCCCAGGTGGTTCTCAAGACGATCTCGCAAATCTTCTTCTGTCGTGGTATCAGTCGGGATACTACACGGGCCGATACCAAGCTATGCAAGAGATGCGAGCGAAGGGTCCCAGATAGAATGCGTATAATTCAGGTGGCCAGTAATTCACCGTTCGCGATGCCGTGGCAAGTGTGTAGCATGCTGTAATGTTGAATAACGTCGTCAGATCTCTGTGTTGTCAACGCTGCAAAGCTTACTTGCGTGCATACCTCCAAAGTAGCGACAACTGCGTTGACGCCAAGGAGCTACCAATCAGCAGCGAGAGCTCGTCGAGGCTACCGAGAGAGATGCATGCACAAATGAGCTCCAACCACTTTTAGCATCGACAGTAGCCGCACACGCTCGCATTACCTATTCGTAATCAACTCGTCGAACGACAATCTGTAGAGCACCGATTGAGCTGCAAACGCGTTTATGACTCGCGTGGATGACAATAACCGCTCCAGCTGCGATTCATCTTCGAGCATGAATGGCCGGGCAAACCACATCTTCGGTAGGATACGATGCTGAGACAGCGCCTCCTCCGCGCAGGAGTCGACTATCGCTCGAATGACTTGGCTCCTCTCGAATTCATCATGGCAGATGAAGACTTGTACTCTAGCTGTGAAGTTCGTCAATGCAGCGAAGAAGAACTGAAGGGTAGCTTCATATCCTTCGGCATTGTCTGTTTCATTTCCCGGCGTCGTGAGCATGCAATATTATATGCGAAGGAGATATGGCGGCCTACCAATAATAATCCAAAGCGTGGCGAATTGAAGCTGAGCCGTGGCGAGCTCGTACGTCAGCATCTTCATTACGTGTTCCTCTTTAAAGATCAATTTTAGTATGCGTCTCAAAGTCACAGGATCAAGTAGGCTCACCGAAAAAGTGCTCTTTCGAGAGCAGAATCACCGCGTTATGCTCATCAACCACGATATCGATCGCTGGCGGAAGGTCGCGCTCGATGACCGAGATTGATAATTCAGACATGGCTTCCAGTAACTCGTCCTCCACGTTTCACACGATTCTGTTTGTTAGCGCGGATACAAAGGTTCGCGGCAAGCCCTGTCACTCACTCGTTCGAGGAACTTGATCGTGCACAGTAGTCGTACAGACGATAGCTCTGACTGTACCGTTTGGTCTCTCACTTTCTTGCGCGGTGGCCCCTCCAGGCCAGCGTACGGCTGCGAGGTGGTTAGGGAGCCTTCCAACTGCAATGCATCGAGCGAGCCTCCAACCAAGGTGTACAGTTTTGTCAACGACTCTGTCTGCCTTCTCCCGAACGCACACCGGTATTTTGACGAAGATAGCAACCGAGAAGTGACGACGAGCAATGTCTCTTCCGTACGGAGATCGTCTGATTCTAGAAGCATTCTGCACGATTCTCACATGATGTCAGCTACACCACCGAGATAGGGTGCTCGCGGATCGTACCTCATCCCATGAAGCCACACAGCATGGCGAAAAGCCGAGCAAGTGGCAGTGATGTCCTCTGTTGGCATCTTTGCTGGGTTCGCTGAGATTCCTTTGAGCTTTGCGTGGAGCTGCAAGGAGATTGTCTCGAGGACCTCCAACGGAATTGACTTCAATGCAGCAGCAAGAGAAACCGATTGCACTTTCAGCAGCTTCACTCGACTGAGAAACCAAATTCCGGGGCGCGCAAGCTGGTCAATGGTTGTAGCAAGCTCGGCGCTTTTGGAAATATCAACGGAATGAAGAGTCGACATTTCCACGCGCTCGGAATTAGGTGGCAACTGGTGATCTTGACCGCTTTCCTCACCAAGAAACGAAGTCACAAGGTCATCTGTCGACAAATCTTCAACCTTGAATGTGACTTGTTTCGAACACTTCGGCAACGCAACGTGAGAAGACACATCCGTCACGTTTTCATCACGCGCATTGTCTCGAGTTGTCGAAGATGCCGGATCAATCACGATTTTAGTCGGAACTTCGGTGACAACCTGCTTGTGTGCCTCGCAATTTGAAGAGGATTGGTGAAGGATGGCATTTTCTTCGTGAGCTTTCGAGCTAGGGTGGTCGTATGTTGCCTCGGCGTCGTCCAAGGCGTCATCAATATCAAGCACTTGCGCCTTAAGCCGCCAAGCACATTGCTCAAGAGCAGTCTGTGCCCAGATTGTCGGAAGTCCTAGTGATAAACTTGTCTGGGATACTGGTGGCGGTGGGATCAACTTGAAAACTTGCTGAGCAAGGACTGACACAGACTGCTGCGATTGCCTCAGTCGATCCTCGTCTTCTGAGATCACTTCTGATGGCAGAGCCATCAAGCGTACACCATTGCCGTTCGAGCCTTGATCGCAGTTGTAGGCGTGTAAAGTGTGACCACAGCGCAGCAGCGAGCCGATCTCGCTGGATAGACTAGTCGGGATCGCCTGAACGAGTACAATACTCGCATTTCTTTTCACGACCTGCTTGAGAGTGGTGCGCGCTGCGTCAGCTAGGGAAAAGGCTGACGCGGCGGGTTTGAAGAATCCATCAAACTTGATCCACGACGGCACACTTGATCGTTCCGTGATTGCCGACTCTCTTGAACCTACGGAGGTGGCAAGCAGCGGCACGGTGATGTTCAAGCCAATGTGCTCGTACAGTTCGCGTGACCGGGACCGTTCGAAGATTGAAGTCTGGGCATTGTCCGGTGGTCTGGTGTATTTGGATTCCTTTGTGATCACCGAGAAGACATCCTTCGCCTGCGCAGCGATTTGATGCCAACCGAAATAAAATCGCTGGACCTCGCGACGACTCAAACATATCTCGATTGACCGAAGTTTGGGCTTGACAATGCCTCGGAATGCCGCGAAGCTCTCGGGTTCTGTCGGCTCTGTGGAGATCTTGCTTCTGGGAAGACGTTAGATTCAGGCAGAAGTCAACGGACAGCGTGCAGACTTACTCTGTTTTCTTGGGCTGATGAAACCAAATCTCAGGACACTCTGGTAGTGGTGAGATGTCATTTGATAGTCGACTAAGCATCCCGAACGCTTCTGCGCTGAGTCGAGGAGGTGCTGCAGTTATCCTTGCGCGGTCGCACCGATCGACGTCCAGAACTTGGCAACACACGCGAGCGGCCATCGACACTGCGTGCCTCTCCGCTCGTCCAGGCACAAATACTCTTGGCCTTTCTTTCTCTCCCTCAGAACTCTTTTCCGCAGGGCGTATCACCCTCCACACTGTTGGAATCTCCTCGGTGCACGTGATAGCGCGGGCTCCCCCCACCGTCTCCAGCAGTTTGCGCGCGTCGTCGCTCAAACGCATCGTTGTCTTGCCCACTAGCGCACCAGCTCTCTCAAGTATCGGCAGGTCTCTCAGACTTTCTTTGTGGACGCGTGTCCACTCGACTCTGAACTCATCAAAGTACGCTGCCATCACCATCAATTAGGAACGACGGCGTCAGCCCACCGCGAACGACTCGCCGCTCCGACTCACCTCTGCCGACGTCCCCACTCTTCCATCGCGTCCCTTCCTCTACACCATCCGCCACATCCTCACACAGCGGCCACATCCCTCGCGTCTCGCTTTCCCCTCCTCGCGGGTTTCCCTTCCCGACGGCAGCTTTCCCTTTGGCCAAAGCCAAGCAACTTCAACCGAATACGACCATCACTCTGCGCCAAAAGTACCATGTTGTACCTAAATAGTAGACTGTAGCCACCGGATTGAACGCTCACGACGCCGACGGCTGCATGGTCGTCCGCCGCGGACTCCTGCTCTTACTTGGCGACAGGCCCAGGCTGAGCCTGCTCTTGGGACTGGCTTGCTTCTGTGAGGCATTGGAGAAATCGGACACTTGCTGGAGCTTGTCCAGCGATGACCGCCGCTCGCGCCGCAGCTGCGCGAGACTGGCCAACAGATCATCCTCCAGTGCACACGACTGCGCGATCTCCAGCTTGAGCCCGACGCATTTCTTCTCGAGCTGGCGGAGCCGGTAGTAGTGCGTGTCGAGCTCGGTCTTGGCGAGCGCCGTCTCGAGTTTGGTGTCGGCGATGTCCTTCTGCAGCCGCTCGATGTCTTTGTTCGTGTACATGACCGAGCTCGACCGCCTGCTAGGCTTCTTGAGAAAGCCCATGAGCATCGACGGCCGCTTCTCCGGGTGCCGCAGCTTCCAGGCTTCAATCTCGACGATCTGCTTCTCAGTGGTGTACTTCTCTGCGATTGCCAGGTCGCGGTCCTGGAGGTGCTTGACGATGCGCGACTCGAGCAGTGAGATCCGCTCGCGACTGCCTTCTCGCTCGTCATGGAGACCGAGCACCGTGTCCTCAATGCCGTCCCGCTCTCTCCTCGCCACCGATAGCAGGTCAGCGACGGCTTCACACTCGGCCTCGACCTCTGCCCGGGCCAACTCGGCTTCTCCTCTCGATTTGAATGGTGGTACTCGTGTGGAGGCGTCAGGGGTGTGCGACTTGACGAACGGTGCCGTCAGCTCGAACGGAAGCGAGCTGTGGATCGATGTGATCTCCTCGATCGATGCCGAGAGTAGCCATTTCACGAACGGATCGAACGGCGCGAGCGCCTGCGTGGGCGGATCGAGCAGCGCACTCTTCGGGTCGCCGTCGGACGGCACGCTCGGGTCGGGCGTGACGTCGAGCGCGAGCTCTTCGTCGATGCTGACGACGTCGCCGTCGCTTTCGGGTATGCTCGTGATGCTGAACATCGTTCCGTTTTGTCGCGACCGCGCACTGTGGCGGCCACGGCAGCATTTCGCCGCGAGGCGCACAGTTTGTTCCCACGCGCGCTTTCCGTTACGAGGTGGGAACGCTCCGATCTCTATATTTATATGCCATCCAATCATCCATACACACCACCACCAGTGTCTGCTCTCCTAGCACCTATCCAGGACCGACCCAGCTCACGCAGACGACCGAGCAGGCACGGGCTCGGGATCGTCGTAGCTGAACTCTTCCTCTTCGTCGTCGCTATCGTCGTTGGCGTCCGCCTCCGGCTCGTCCGACGGGTGGTGCTGGTCGAGCAACTGGCGGATGGCGTTGGCTTCGTCGTAGCGCGCGAGCTTCATGTACGCCGCCACGGCGGCCTGCAGCATTGGCTTGCGCGTGAGAATGCGTTTGCGCTCGCCGTCCAGCGCCGCGAAGTCTTCGAACAGCAGGGCCACTTCTTCGAAGCGCCCCAGCTTAAGGTTACACGCCATGCCGATCTCGCTCAGCGCCATGCCGAGCGGGATGTGTTTGTTATTCCGCAGTGCGCGGATGATGTCGGCGGCCTTCTCGACGCTGTTGAACTTGCCCGTGCGGTAGTAAAACGCCACGACGCTCTCGAGTGCGACATACTTGAGCGGGATGCCGTTGTTCAGCGCGTGGGCCACGAGATCGTCGATGAGGTTGACCTGCTTCATGCGGACGGCAACCAGCAGCAGCTCGCACACGATGAACGCGTTGAACTCCATCACATTCGGGTACTTGCTGAAGAACTTGACAAAGCCGTCGACCGAATCGACGTGCTCGTCTTCAATCAGCGCGGCCAGCAACAGCGGGAACGGCTTGTTGCTCGCGCGGATGCGGTGCTGCTCCATGAGCTCGAGCACGCCGACCGTGGCCTGCATGGCCTGCTCGCGGCAGTCCTCTTTCCGCTCTTCGACCGATTTCCGCAGCAGTCCCTTGCAAATGCGTTCCTTGAGGTCAGCGCTCGCTGTGTTGGAGCTGATGACGTGCTTGAGGATGTGCAGCATCTCGTCGACGTATCGCACATCCCACAGCGTGAGCAGACACACGTCGAAGTGGTGCTCCGCGTACGGCTTCATGGCAGCATCCGGCGGGTGGTGGTAAAACGGCATGGCGCGCTCCAGCTCGCCTCGCTCGGCGGCTGCCTTGATGATTCGCGGGAGAACTGGCAGCGGCACGTAGCCCCCCAATTCGTTCACGATCACATCGCATACCTTCAGCACCGGTTCAAAGCTGGCCGACGGGTCGTCGCGCACCATTGCATCGAGAAGCTGGAGGTACGCGTTGCCGTCCACGTGGACGCCGTGTTCTCGCGCGATACGCATCACGCGAGTGGCCGTGTCCGCGTCGCGAACGTGACCACACGCGACCAATAGCGCTGGCACTGTGGACGGCGTCAAAACCCACTGGCGGGCCATCGCATGCACCGCGTTTTCTGTGTCTTCCTCCTCCAGGCTCACGAACCAGTTCGTGAACAGCTTCTCGACGACCTCGCTGTATCGCCGCTGCTTGTTGAGCGCCACGGCGTAGTGCTCGCAGATGACCCCCCAGTGTTTGCCGTTGCGCGCGTACTGCGGGAATACTTCCTCCCATAAGAACGCGATGCCTTCGATGTCGCGGTAGTTTCCCTGGCGCATCAGTGCGACGAGCATGCGGCCGAGTCGCCGCGTCGTCGCCTTCTGGCGCTGGTCCGCGCACTGCTGCTCCGTCGAGGGCGGCGCGCCGTCGCGTTCCTCGCACTCACGCTCCACTCGGTCTCGAAGCAATTCGAGGCACTCCTTTGCTCTATGATGTGATGCCCAGTCCGTCAGTGAGTACCCCATCACTACCCTTCCACGTATCCACCACGCTTGTTGCGTACCTCTTGAGCTCGGCATTGGTGAGTCCGGATCCTTCCGCATCTGGAGTCCAGTTCGGACGCAGCAGCAGCGACTTGCCGATGCGAGACGTCTCTGGGTGCTCCAGCTGGTCCGCGAGTGCCATCGCCGTCGCGATGGGCGGCGGCAGCGGCGCCGTCGACGACATCGCCGAGCCAGCGGCTCTGAGCGGCGGCGGCGTGCGCTGTGCCGCTCCCTCGTCCTCCGCCGCGCCGCCGTTTACCGCGGCTGTCGTGGTCTGCACACATCGTTTACTCGTCGCACCGCCAGAGGCGGCAAAGCTCTGCGCGCGGCGGCGCAGCACGGCACGGCGCAGCATCTCCATCTTCCTTCCGCGATCTCCTGGGGGTTTGTGATCGACGCGTGCCTTGTGCCGTCGTGACACCACACACATCACGCATGCTGTAACAAGATACCTTCGCGCGACCTTCAGACGACACCTACCGTGAGCCCCGTTACGCTGTTCTTAACCGTTATTCGTGCCGGTTTTGAACATTCCCTTGTCGCGTGGCCGACCTCCCTCCTCTCGCTCTCTCTCTCTCGCGTCACTGTGGAGAAGAAGGCGACGGCGGCGGACGGCAGCAGCGCGGCCCTCTCTCTC
>JAADVV010000806.1:0-12079 GCA_023335905.1 Pythium pyrilobum
CTACACGAGCTCCGTCTCCATGTGGCTGTTTGGTTTCGGGCGACGCATCGAAGGCGAGCGATTCGAGCTGCTGGATGCGCCGACGGATCCGAAGCTGCAAAAGGCCGTGGTCACGAACCCGCGCGAGTTCCATCGCGTTACCATGGGACGCTTGTCGTTCCAATCGACGGATCTTGGCGCTCGATATCAAGCGGAATGCCGTGCGCCTTCTGGGTGCCGTGGGCTCAGCTTCCCACTCAACGCGAGCGATCTAGTGACCGACACGTCCCGCTTCCTCATCATCGGCGTCCAGAACACACCGCTCGCAGACTTTGGCGTGCCGCTCGACCTCGCGACGAGCTGAGGGCACGGCCGCCCTCTCGTCTCGCGATACACGACCGGCGCGGGCGTCCAGTACGAGATGCTGCGCCCACAACTTTGACGCGTACACGTGGCCGCCTCACGCTCTCTCGGGCGCCAATTGCTCTGAAACCATGGAGCGCTTGATCGCCTCGACACAGCTCAACCGCGTCTTCATGGAGCAGCCCGTGCAGGTCACGTACACGGCCGGGCTCTTCTTCCTCTTCCACAACGCTCGTGTGGTGGCACAACTGGCCGACTCGGAGGCACTGAATTTCATCTCCAGCGACCGGGAGATCCGTTTGGAGCTGGCGGTCCCGATTTGGCAAGCTGCCGTGGGGCTAGTGGGCGCTATTGTGGTCGTGATCGGCGGTGTGATCATGCTCCGTCCGTCGAGAAGGGGCTACTTCTACTGGACAGCAGACGTCGTAGAGGTTCCGGAGGTGTGTCTCCGCGCGTTTGCCGACTCGACGACGATCCCGCCGTGGTTTTTCAACGTGCACTTTTTCGATGGCGATATCACGAACAAGGCGGAGCCCGTGGACTTGCGTCTCGTGCCGATCCAGTCGATTGCGTTTAGTCCACTTCCGGAGACAGGAGGCTCCGCTGTGGTGTCCCAAGCGCGTACTAGTCTGGCGGATCTGACGAAGAAGAAACAGCTTGAGCAAGAGACAGGATGACGTTAATGCCTCTCCGAGCAGACACCGCTGTAGCAACGAACGGCGCACCACGCTATACCATATTCCAATCCGCACCAGCATCTCATAGCAGAATACATCTTCCGGAAAAGACCGTAGCAGCCGCCGTTCATCGTCTTCGGACGATTAAAGCACATCAACGGGAGCCTCCATTTGAACTGTTTCATGGTCCTGCCCAAAAATTCAGTCCAGCAGCGCCCGTAATCGCTCCAGGTACACGTTCTTGGACTCGATCTCCAGCTCCAGCAGCGCGAGCTACACAGATGCGACAACAGCACACGCAGCAGCACCCGTCAGCGCGCACAGTGCACGCCACACGACCCACCGCAAGCGAAACGCACCTCGGCCTGGCGCTGCGCCACGTCGCTCTTCTTCATCACACTGCGCATCACGATGAACTCGCGCGTCTTCTTGTCCAGCCCGCGCCTTCGCTCGTCGATCTCCTCCTCGAATAGCGCGACTTCCTCGCTCAGCTTGTGGTTGTCCTCGAAGCGCTCGAGCTCGAGGATCTTGAGGTAGTGCGCGTCGTCTCGCTAGAGCATCAAGTCGTCAGTATGCTACTTTGTGTCGGTCTGTATGAATCCAAACGTACCCAGAGCTTCTCGAAGGCCCGCTTGACGACCGGCCGCGCCTCCACCCAGCAGGGCGCCACGAGCGCCGTGGCATCGCACGGCAGCACACCGATCTCCACGTCGTTCTACAGCACCACACAGACTCGTCAGCCCTACACCATTCGCCAAGTGATAGACTAGTGCTTGGGCTCACCTTTGGCCGAAGGCAGAGGACCCGCTCGTCGATGAGCTCCATGAACTTGGCCTCGCCGTGCGCGCGCTGGTTGAACGGAAGTAGTGCCTCCACGGGGTGCGCGCAATTGAGCGGCTTGTCGGTGTCGCGCTGCAGCAGCTTCTGCGGCGACGCGAGGACCGTCGCGTTGTCGCCGACCTGTGTGACCACCTCGAGACACTTCCACGCCTGCAGCGCGCTGATCCGCTGCTCTCGTGTCTCTCCACTATCCCTCTGAGGGTCGTCGTCGTGGTGGATGGCGAGCACGTCGGCGACGTGCAGCGCGACCTCCTGCTCGTACGCGGCGCACACCTCGTGGACGAGCGCGAGCCGCTCGTCCGTCTGCTCGAGGCCCGCGATCCCTCGCGACTCCAGCTCGCGACACACGCTGTCGAGGTCGCTCCACCAGTTCCCGACCGACTCGACGATCGCGCTGACCTCCGTGGGTAGCGCCGGCTCAAACGCTTCGTCCTCGGACGAGTCTTGGCCACCACTCTCGTGGTCTTCTTCATCTGTGAGACCGCGGAGGTCGAGCGCGTACTGCTGGCTCAAGACGCGCAGCTTTTGCACGGCCGACCTCTGGTCCGACGCGCCTGTTGCGACGCGCAGCAGGATCGCGACAAAGTCGGCGTCGGCCACCTTGTGGAGTCGCTGCAACGTGCGGATGGCCGCGGGCGTCACGGCGCCGGTCGTCGGCAGCACAACGTGCGCGAGCCCGGCGCTCGTCACGGCGTGGACCCACTGCAGCCACCGCGTCGTGGTCGCGTCGTCCCACGCGCTGAAGTCGCGCAGGTAGAACACGAATGGCTCGTCACCGGCGTCGTTTACGGTCGTGACGGTCGTCGTCGTACGATCCCCCACGTCGCCCAAGCCGTTCTCCCCATCGCCGTCGTGCACCGACGCCCTGAGTACCGCGAGCAGCACGTCGAGCTGCTGCTGCTGTTGCCGCGTGTCCTGCTGCGGGTGGAACTCTTGCGGGATCTCTGCGTGGAGAAGCGACTTGAGCGCGCGCCAGCGCATCGCCACCGCGTGGACGATTGCGTCCGCGGGCGTCACGGGCGAGACCAGCGCCGCTAGCGTCGCGTCCGTCGCGTCAGTCGGAGAGCCTGCCAATCACAGGACACCACCAGCGTCAGGATCTACAGTCGGAGTGAGACTACGCGTCCTGCAAGCCACGCGCACCGATGATGTGGTCCGTCGCGCCCAGCACGCTGACCATGCACGCAGTCGGTTAGGTACATGTCTGCGTGTCGGCCCCCAACGTCTCCAATCCCAACAAGCTCATTCACTCACGCCCAAGCGACGACCGCTGGGTTGTCCGCCGGCGACATCGCCAGCACGTACGGGAACGTGGGCTTCTCTCGCTGCAGCCACGACGCGCCGGCACGTCCGCCCGCGTCCGCCGTCGCCGCTGTGGCCACGGGCGCGTCTCCTCCGCCGTCTCCCGTGGTCGCGTCCTGCTCGCTGCCGCGCGCGCGCAGCCGCTCGCGCAGGCGGTGCGTCGCGTACATGCCGCGCCTCGCTGCGTCGTACCGGTCGCTGCCTTCTCCGAGCGCCGCGGTCGCACCCGCGGCCAGCGCGAGCGCCTGCGACGCGCGCACCGCCACGCCGCGCCGACTCATTCTCGATGGATCGATCGATCGGCTTCCGAGTGGACGATTGCATACTCTCCCAAATATAATACGCATCGGATCTCGAAGCAATCCCCACTAATCCAGTACACGTCCTGCACCGTGCGCATCCTCAATAGAAAGCCATCTGCCCATACGCGCAGCCAGTCATTTTGTTCCTCTCGCGATTCGCGAAGCGACGCCATCCATCCATCCATCCACTCTTCTTCTTCTTCTCCTCTCCTCTCCTCTTCTCTTCTTCTCGGCCATTCCTGCATTGGCTGTCCCCTGTGTCGATCTATCTATCTATCTATCTATCTATGTATCTATCTATCTATCTATCTATCGGAAAGCACGCACGTGATGTCTTCAAGCTGCCCCGCACCTCTCTCGGGAGGTGTTGCGGCAGAGTGAATTCCTCGTTTCTGAGAACCGCTGCACAAGCGGCTTCACTGAGACCAACCAAAGATTGAATCTACGACCTGATGCGCTGCGCCCACATCTTGATTAGGACTAGTAGTACTATTACGACGACGACGTACAATTAACGTCGTACCTTAGACAAAGAGCCGCTCGCTGGCGTCGCCCGTGCCGGTGCCGACCGCCGGCGACGCCGAGGGGAACTGCGCGCGCCTCGGGTACTTGATGGGCTGCGTGCGCGCGAGCTCGTCGTACTCGGGCTCGAGCACCGCGACGTCCGCGAGCGAGTCGCCGCTGCGCTCGCTGCCGAACGTGAGGCCGCGGCCGCGCGCCGACGACAGTGGCGCGTCGCCCGTGGCGCGCACGGCCGCCTCCTCGTAGCCGTAGGACGACGACGCGTCGCCGATGATGATCGGCGCCTTGTCCTCGCTGGACGTGCCGCTGCCGCCATCCTCGAGCATGGCGTCCATGGGCAGCTCCACGATGGGCGACATGCCCGCGTCACTCGACGGCGCGTCCGAGATCGACGTCTCGGCGTCGTACTCGTGGAGCGACGGCAGCGCATTCTCGCGCGAAAAGCCGCGGCGCCGCGTGGAGCCGCCCACGTGGAAGCCGAGCCCCGTGCTGCTGCTGCTGCTCGACCGCGTGCTGCGCGAGGTCGTCGAGGCGGGCGAGCCCAGCATCGCAAACTTGTTGGTCGGCTCGTCGTCGTCGTCGTTGCCGACGGGCCCGCCGCTGCGGAAGAAGAAGCCGCGCGAGCTGCCGGCAAAGCCCCGCGAGCTGCCCAGCCCGCTGCGCGAGCTCGGCGGGCCGCGCGAGCTGCCCAGCGCGAACTGGGACGCCGACGTGCGCCGCCCGCTCGCGCCGCCGCCGCGGAAAAAGTTGGTGATGCGGCCGAACGTGGACCGTAGACTGCGGTCCGTGAAGAGGCTGCTCGGGTCCGAGCCGCTGTCCAGCGACTCGAGCGTGGGCAACGACTTGCCGCCCATGTTCTCCAGGATGAGCGTGAGCTGCGCGGCGGCCTGCGGCGCCGTGGGCCGCGCGCTCGGCCGCTGCGCCCAGCACTCGGTGAGCAGCTCGACGAACGCGTCGGGGCAGCCGATGCTCGCGCGCAGCTGCGGCCGCTGCTCGCAGAGCACGCGCTCGCGCACCTCGAAGTCGAACCGCACGTCGCTGAAGGGCACGGCGCCGTCCGTGAGCATCTCCCAGAGCACCATGCCGAACGAGTACATGTCCGTGGACCGCGAGTAGCGGCAGTTGGTCGGGTCGCGCAGCACCTCGGGCGCGTTCCAGCGCCACGTGCCGGCGAACGACGTGCTCTCGTTGAGCGTGCGCATGGTCATCGTGTGCGGGTCGAAGCTGCCGATGTCCGAGAAGCCGTCGCCGCCGCGCGTGGACGCGGCGTCGCCGTTGCCGCGCACAAAGTTGGAGACCTTGGAGATGCCAAAGTCGGCGAGCTTGGCCTGCCACGTGTCGGTCACGAGGATGTTGGAGGCCTTGAGGTCGCGGTGGATGTACGTCGGGTTGCGCGCGTGGAGGTACGTGAGCCCCTTGGCCACGTGGAGCGCGAGTGCCACCTTGCGCTTCCACGCGAGCGGGTACTCCTTCTTGAGCACGTCCTTGAGGCTGCCGCGCTGGCAAAACTCGGTGAGGATGCCGAGCTTGCCCTCGTAGTGGCCCGCGCGGATGAAGAGCGTGATGTTGGGGTGCCGCAGCCGCGCGCAGATCGACGCCTCGGCGAGGAACGCGGCCTCCGAGTTGTGGATGATGGTCTGGTACAGATCCTTGTTATCGCCAGCGTTGGGCAGCTTGATGAGCTTCATGGCCACGTCGATGCCGAGCCACCGCGCCTTATACACGCTTCCGGCGGCGCCCTCGGCCAGGAACGTCATGTCGCTGAGTCCGTCGAGCTCCTCGAGCGCCACGTTCTCCGGGTCCATCGTGTGGATCAACTCCTCCGTGACGGACGTGTGCGTCGCGCCGCCCGTGCGCGTGCGCGAGCGCTTGCCATTCATGAGCTCCTTGGTCGCCGGCGAGCCGTAGTTGTACGCGTTCAGCGTCGGGATGAGCAGCATGATGCAGAACGCAATGTCGCCGACCACGCGCGGGAACGGCGGCGTGCCGATCCAGATCGCGAGCGCGAACGGCAGCTGCAGCGCCGTCGTGACCACGAGGTACTTGATGAGCTTGTGGTGCGGCACGGCGCGCCGCGCCTGCATGACGCCGGCCTTGCGCGACAAGAGCACGGCCGCGACGCCACCGACGACTGTGAACGAGACGCCGAGCACGCCCGACAACACGTACCGCAGCGTGGCCATGTGTGTGGGCGACCGCTCCTTCTGCAGCGCGCGCGTCCAGAGCGCACCGTACGCGCCGGCGACGACCCACGCGAACTGCCAGGCCGCGCGCACGAAGAAGCCGTTGGAGCCGTCGCGCAGCGCGTAGCACGCGAGCAGCGGCGGCCAGAGCAGCGTGGCGACGAACGCGAGCTGGAAGGCCGCGTCGAGCACGACGCCCGGCAACGAGTACGTGAGACGCGCGAGGCCGCCCTGGCCGAGCAGCGCGATGTGGTGGAGCACGCCGACCGTCGCGAAGAGCCAGTCGGAGAACGCGACGCTGAAGAAGAGCGCGGGCGCCGCGCCACCGCGCCGCCGCGCACGCCGGTGGTTGCGCAGCAGCGCCGGCAGCACGACCGACGTCGCGACGAACGCGAGCAGCAGCTCCACGAGCTGCAGCACCGACGCGACGCCGATGCCGTGGTCGGCGTGCGCGGATCCCATGCTCCACGACGGCGGTGGTGGAGAGAGAGAGAGAGAGAGAGAGAGAAGGATGCGCGACTGGCTTCTACGCACAATGGTATGGGCGCGTGCTGTATTTTGGCCAAGTCGGCATCAAAGAGGTCAGCACGGTCTCAGACTCATGTGGACAGCTCCGAACAGTATCAGTATGAATCAGAGGTGGCCCGCATGACGTCCCAGATCTCAATCTGGGACGGTATCGACTGTTGAAGAGATACGCACCTGTCCACCGCACACGGAATGGCGAGGACTTCAGCGCCGCGGAGACGACGATGCGCGGGCTTCCGAGCGTCGCGTGCGCCGCGTTGCGCGTGCGCAGGCTGCATGCAACGAAGACAGTGAGGCCGCGCGTGCTGGTGGTCGGCGGCGGGCCCGTGGGGCTCGCCATGGGCTACCTGCTGGACCGTGTCTACGGCATCCCGACGCGCATCGTGGAGCGGCAGGCGCAGCCCACGACGCACCCGCAGGCCCACTTCCTCAACCTGAGAACCATGGAGGTGCTGCGCAGCACCACACCGGCCTTCCATGACAGGCTGTTGCAGCAGGCCGCACCCAGCGAACTCGTACGTGAACTGCAGTGTGGATGGGACGTGTGGACGGGATGGGGATGACTCATGGATGACGAGCTGCGTGACCGTCAGTGGCGCGACTACATCTACACGACGGGCGTCGGCAAGGCACGCGAGTTTGCACGCATCGACCAGTTCGGATCCGGTGCGTTGCAGGACGTTATGGTCTCTCTCCTTGTGTGTGTTCTTATCGTGGGCTATTACCACACAAACGTGTAGACATCCCGCGTCCGATGGCCACCAAGCAGCAGCTTGTCGACGCGCTGAGCCCGCTGTCGCCCACGCAGTTCCTTCATTTCCCGCAGAACCGCTTTGAGCAAATGCTCTCGGCGTTTGTCGAGGAGTCGGGCATGCGCGTCGAGCGCGAGGTCGAGTTGGTCGACCTCCAGTGGAAGAACAGCGACCAAGCACAGGTGCGGCTGCGCCACCTCACGTCGCAGCGCACAGAGGACGCGGCGTTCGACTTTGTCGTCGGTGCCGACGGCGCGCACTCGCTTGTGCGGCAGCGCTGCGGCATCGACATGGTCGGCTTGCGCAACCTGCAGAGCATCGTGAACGTGCACTTCACGAGCAAGACGCTGTCGCGCGCCGCGCGCGAGAACCCGGCCATGCTCTACTTTGTGGTACGCTCGCTTTGAATCCCCATCGCTGTGTCAGAACCCCTCATGGACTCACAGCTCGTGGACTCGCCTCGCAGTTCAACGAGAATGTGATCGGCGTGCTCATCGCGCACGACCTGACCCACGGCGAGTGGGTCTTCCAGATCCCGTTCTTCCCGCCGCAGGAGTCGATCGCGCAAGACTTTTCCGTCGAGCAGTGCGAGGCCATCGTCAAACACCTACTTCCAGCGGATGCAGCCCTGCCGGCGGACGACATCTCGATCCTCTCGGTCGGCCAATGGCAGATGAGCGCGCGCGTCGCCAAGCAGTACGACGCCGACCGCCGCGTGTTCCTCGTGGGCGATGCCGCGCACCAGTTCCCGCCCGCGGGCGGCTTTGGCATGAACACGGGCGTGCAGGACGCGCACAACCTCGCGTGGAAGCTCGCGTGGGCGATCCAGAACGACGGAAAGCTGCCCGTCCACGCGCCGACGCTGCTGCGCTCGTACGAGCGCGAGCGGCAGCTCGTGGCCAAGCTCAACACGCAGCTCAGCCTGCGCAACGTCGAGCGCACGATGAAGGTCCCGAGCGCGCTCAACGTCTCGCACAACAACGCCAAGATCCTCGCGACGGTCGTCAACTCGGCGCCCGTCAAGTTCCTGCCGCTCGCGATGCAGCGCGAGGCGATCCAGCGCATCATGGCGATCGGCAAGAAGCCGCTCGCGCTGCTCGACAACGCCGCGAGCGGGCTGGGCGAACGCATGCGCCGCCACGTGCGCGACATCGTAGCCAAGCGCGCGAGCCTCGGCATGCTCTTCTACCACTTCGACATCGGTTTCTCGTACGACGCCACCGGCGCGTGGGCCACGCGCGCGCGCGAGCTCATGCAGGACGCTGCGCTCGACGTGTCGGCGTCATTCGTCGCGGACTCTTCGATCGCCAAGAAGCAGGACGACGTGTACGCGCAGTCGTTCACTGTCGGCGTGCGGTTCCCACACCTTTGGGGCGTGGACAGCGAGACCGACGAGCGCGTGTCCACGACTACACTGGCCGATCTCGTGCGAGGGCGTATCGGAGACCACGCCGTGCGCTTCGTGCTGGTCGTGGACGCCGCGCAGCAGCAGCAGCTCGCTCTGCGTGAGCTCGCCGGCGACGATGAGCTCATGCGCCACGTTGCGGTGGTCATGGTTACAACTGCGAGCGATGCGGAACAGCAACCGCTGCATGACACCAAGGCGCCGTTGACGCTACGTGTGGAGGCGGCGTCGTCCCCTCTGTGGACGCAGTTCACGGCCTCGCACGCGGCCGCGCTCGTGCGCCCGGACGGCCACGTCGCCGCTCTCTTCAGTGGTGAGCTTCTCGACGCCGCGACGCTGGCCGCGGCGATGCAGTGCTAGCAAAGCAATAGACACAGAATAGAAGTGACTTGGGTGTCCATTTAGATAATTCCAGATAATATAAGTACTTGTACGGCACGCTTTCTTCACGGTGCTGGCAAAAATGAGCGAGGCCGTTGGCTCAGGCTGCGGACACGGCGGGCGACGCTGCTGCTGCTGCTGCTGCTGCTACCCGCGCGGCCGCCGTCGCGGTCGCTGCGGTCATCGGCTTGTCGGCGGACGCGAGGAACGGCTCGAGCTCGATGCTGAGCTCGCTGTTCTTCTTGCCGCTCGAAGAGGGCGGCGATGTGGACGTTGGATCGGCTGCAACCGACAGTGTCTGCTTGGCACTCTTGCGCGTGTAGAACTTGAGCAGCGACGTGGAGCGCGGCAGCGCTTCCTTCTTGCCCTGCGGCTCGAGCAGTTGCGGCTCCTTGGGCGGATACATCGTGTACATGATCGTGGCCGTGGCGACCATGGCGATCGCCACGATGCCCCGCACGCCAAAGGGCTTGCCGTTGTACTGCTTCTCGAGCAGTGCCGTGATGATCATGCCCACGACGACTGCGAAGCTCTTCTCCACGTTGCCGCAGTACTTGATCACAAAGCCCACGACGACGCCGCCGCACGCCTGGCAAAACAACGCGAAGAACGTGCCAAACGTCCAGCCGGCCCAGAGCCCGATGGCTTCCTCGGCGGCTATCACGGTCGCGCTCGCCGCCGCCGCAGCGCCGGCCGCGAGCGTGGCCGCCGGCTGCGGCTTGGTGAAGAACCCGTTGTCCGAGGTCGTGAGCGTCCAGAGCAGGATCGTGAGCTCGCCCATGATGCTCAGCTCGACGGTGACGACGTAGGCGTTGCGCTTCTGGCTCTGCAGTGCGCGCTGGATGATGGTGCCGGCGAGCGCCGAGAGGATCGCGGCGATCAGCGCCTGGTACGCGCCCGTGAAGAACGCGGCGTCGTTGTCGCGCTTGGTGGACTCGTTCGCGACCTCACTAGTCTTGCCCGTGGTCATGAGCACGGCCGCGGCGCAGAGGATCGTGAGCGCGACGATCTGCTGCCGCGACTGGTAGCGGCGCAACATGAGGTACACGAGCAGCGCCGTCCAGATGATCTTGGTCTGGTTCAGGATGTTGAACGTGACGCCGTCGAGCACGACCACGGCGGCCTGGTTGAGGTAGTTCTGGAGCACGTAGATGAGCGCGGGTGCCGCCGTGGTCTGCAGCGCGACGTGGAGGCTCCAGTTCTTGAGCTGCGGCGCGTACTCGCCCGTGAGCAGCAGCGGCAAAAGCCCCATGACGAGCTTCATGAGCTCGATCACGCCCACGCGCAGCCCGACGTGCTTGGCCTCGCGCGCGTACCAGCCCATGAGCAGCGGCTGGAAGCCGATCTGCACCGAGAGCAGCGTCAGCAGCGCGAGCTTGGTCACCACGAGCGGCGTGAAGAAGCGGCGCGCGGCCGCCGCGAGCTCGGCCATGCGCGTCATTACTAGTCTGTGGGTCTAGTCTGATGGAGCTGCTCGCGACGATCGAAGGTGTTGGCGCCAACGGGAAGGGAAAAGATGTTCTGTTGGAACGCCTACAACACAAATGGGGGAGAACTGTTCCGCGTTGGATGCCACCAACAACCGCGAGCGTCACGTGCGTGATCCACCTGGAGCGGAAAATGTCCAGTGGGTGGGGGGAATGATGGATTCAGCGTTGGTGCGATGCTTTCTCTCCGACAAGAAGTGAGTACAGTGGCGCGCTGTTCACAGGCCGACAATAGGTGAGTACACTCACGACCGCGGCTTTTGAGGGAGAGAAAATAGCCAGTATTTTTGGTAACTTCATTGGCATTGCTGGCGTGCCCAACTTACGATGGCGTTTTGGGCAGACGAAACATTCAATAATGGAGGCGTCACGTGTCAGCAACGTGGTCAAAACACCTGATAGAACTGGTCGCCACGTGACAAATGTCACTATGGCGCCATGCTTCTGCTCGGTCTGAAAAATGGGTCAACATGGTGATCGGTTTTTATCATATCTGTGTTGGGGACTGCTATGGTATCGCTCGCCGAGTCGTCATCCCAGCAAACTTCAAGCACGCGGTGGTCGTCGCGAAAGCAAAGAACCGAGCCGAACGCGGATTCGCCAAGCTGGAGTGAGCTCTCCAGAGCGACGGATGCTCGTGACGTAGTATGTCCCTGATGCTCGGAACGTTCGCGGCGAGTTGCGAGACGCTGCAAGCAACTAAGTCGTTCAGGCAGCTGCTGTGAGCGTGTACAATACAACATAACGCAGTTTTGTTTGCCAGGAGCTCAACTATACACTCTGGATGGAGCTGCCAGTTCTCGCGCGAGGGCTCGGCGGCGCGTCCCGCAGCTCCAGAACGACCTCACTCGGGCCGTCGTCTCGCGCTTCATTTGCTGGTGGTTCATTCCTTCGTGGTGACGTCGCGTCGGTACTCTGTGCTTGCACTTCGCCATCACTTGATGCGGCACCCCCGGCTTCTTCGTCGCGGTGATCGATCTCGAGCAGCTCCTGGTCGCTCGCGGTCTCGCGCGGCGCCGCGTCGCCGGCTATGCGCGCGACCGACGGCGAGTCGGCGAGCATGTGATGGCGGTTGCTGTTCATGACCTTGTACGGGTGCCCGCACATGCGGTCCCAGATGAGCACGGCCCACATGATGACCGTGAATATCAAGAAGATCGTGAACCGCGCCGACATGAAGTCCTCGACTTCTTCGCCCGTGAGGCACTCGCAACGCGCCGAGAAGATGGTCGTCATGCACTCATTGCGGAACTGGCAGCAGCACGGCTGGAACGTCGTGATCAGGTCGCCGCAGTACACGCCCGCGGTCTCGTTGTTCACGGCCTGTGAGCAGTTGCTCGTGCCGCGGCACAGCGCGC
>JAADVV010000807.1:0-12068 GCA_023335905.1 Pythium pyrilobum
CCCCCCCCCAACTAGAGACAGCGACCTATTTAACATCCCGCCGAGGAAAACCAGTCATTCCCATCCCCAGTCCCCGCGCAATGGCGTTCGAACGCGCCGATAGAGTACCCACCGTATGTCAAGCCTCCAGCCCCCACAGCGTATCCCCGTGTTTCCTGTGGAATTTCGTCAACACGAAATCGTTCTCCGTTGAAGGTCCGCCCGGGTTGTTCTCTCTCTCTCTCTGAAGGTGTTGTACAGTTCGTGAAACCAAGCCCGTGTGGTGATGGAGTTGTTGGGACAAAGCGTGCATTCGGATGGAACTCTGTCGTCCATCGTCTCCCACATCAGTGCACGCTCGACAATCCAGCGCGTTTGGGAACGTTCGTGCCGAGTTCGCTGTGAGCTGCTCGCCATCCCAGATGGCTACGCTTTGTTTTTCTTTTTCTGTGAGTGATGGTTAAATTAGGGGAGAATGATGGTACGGTAACCCAGAGTACAGTGCAGTGTCAGATCTTGGCGGTCTCAGCACGAAGACGATCAAGTCGCTTCCGCTGCTTCCTCGGGGTTCTGTTTGCTACTGCGGCCACGAATGCCCACACTTGCTTTTACAGGCATCTCCACACACAGCGAAGAGCCTCCACAGGATCCCCGTTTCTACCGCCCACGCACCAGCCACGATGTCGCTCCCGAGCCCCTGGACTTCAGCTGCTACGTCTCCAGTCGTGGCAACGACCGAGGTCTACAGCTCTTCGCCGCCGCCCACGCTTCAGGAGATCATGGATGAGGAGCTCGCGCGCCAGATCTACGAGGACGACTGTCGAGCGATCGAGGCCGAACTGACGAATGACACGGCGACGGATCTCTTCAGCGATCTCGAGAGCAAGACGAGCGACCGCGCGCTGTTCAGCGCCGACTCCTTTTCCGACGACGATGAGGTCGAGGAGAAGGCATACGCATCTACTAGTACCGCCAAGCTAGCAGCCGTAGGCCTCACTACTCCCTCTGCTACCAAGTCCAAGCAGCGGTTCGATCGGTCGATCCCCGTGGAGGGCACCGAGCTAGGGCTCAACTCGATCCGCGAGTCGTTCCGTCGGTGGGGCAAAGACGAGCGCCACGGCCACACCGGGAGCCGCGTCGAGGCCTCCAAGTTTGCGACGCAGGACGCCGTTTTGGACCAGCGCACGACGCTTTTGTTGCAGAAGCTGATCAACCGCGGTGACCTTGACGAGGTCCACGGCTGCCTGCAGAGCGGCAAGGAGGCCAACGTGTACTTTGCCATCGGCACGGACCAGGAGACCTTCCGCCAGCGCCACTACGCCGTCAAGATCTTTAAGACGACGCTCAACGCGTTCACGAACCGCAAGGACTACATCACGGGCGACCACCGCTTCGACCTGGCGTTCCAGAAGAAAGACCGGCGCCGCCAGATCCACGAGTGGAGCGAGAAGGAATTCCGCAACCTGTCGCGCGCGACCAAGTGGGTCCACGCGCCGCAGCCCGTGCTGGTCAAGGACCACATCGTCGTGATGGACTTTATCGGCAACACCAGCGAGGGGCTGCCGGCGCCGACGCTGAAGGAGGTCGTGGCGAGCATGACGCCTTCGCAGCGAATCCACGCGTACGCCGACTTGCTGTGTGCGACGCGCGCGCTGTTCCGCAGCGCCAAGCTCGTCCACGGCGACCTCAGCGAATACAACGTGCTGTACCACAAGCAAAAGTGCTGGCTGATCGACTTTGGCCAGGCCATGGACCAGACGCACCCCGAGTTTCTCAGCTTTTTGCAGCGCGACCTCGCGAACGTGCTTCGGTTCTTCGAGAAGCACGGCATTGCGGACGCGGCCGAGGCCGAGGAGGACGCCACGCCCGGGCTACTGAGCGTCGAGGAGGCCTTTGCGTGGGTCACGGCCGTCCGTGAGAGCGAGGCTGACGCGGTGCTTGCCATGTATCCACAGCTCAAGCACCTGCTCGCGTCCAAACTGTAAATGCGCCGCAAATAAGGTATACATGCTAGAATACGGAAAAGATAAAGCACGTTATCGGCCGAGCTTGAGATCCACCGCTTATTTTCCTTCCAGTTCGATCAAGGCGATCGTTCCACGCCCACCTTTGCAGACTTGATGGCGACGCGTGGGTGCCGTGAAGTGGCGTTTGTGCGGTGTGACTGGTTCGGAATACTACGGAGTGCTCCGTCGTAAGTAGTAGTAGTGACATTGATGCGCCATTCATTAGCAACATTCTTCTTTCCAGTACAATACGGTGTGTACGCTGCAGGACACGATACGTCGTTGATGGTAGCCATACCGTGCGAGCCAATTGGCCACATGCGCGTGGCCTCGCTTGCGCGCGATCGCCGCGAGCCGTGGACTGCTGCTGCGGTGCGTGGCGATCAGCTCGCGCACGGCACTCAAGTGGCCATGCTCCACTGCATACTGGAGTGCACGTAACCGATGCGCGTCTGTGACGGTGACGTTCTGCAGCATCCAGAGAACGACCTCAAAGTGTCCGTTGGCGGCTGCCTGCACGAAGGCTTCAGCGTTTTGCTCGAGATCGCGACGGGCAAAGCTCAGCATGGCGTCGAGATGGCCGCCGCGCGCGGCACAGCCCACTGCAAATGAGTGGCACATTCCCCTTGGGCTATGGGCCACAAGCCAGCGCACGACGGCTGCGTGGCCGTGGATCGCCGCGAGTTGGACCACGACGTTTGAGATCGCGGCCACCTTGGTCTCCACAAGGAACTGGACACTGGCGAGGTGGCCATCCTGTGTCGCCTTGTAGAGCAACCTCCTGCACCGCTTGAACGTGAAGTCGCGGCCCACGCGTCCGTGGTACCAGCGCACGAACGGCATGTGGCCGTGGCGTACGGCGCGATAGATCAGCGACGGAGACACGACGAGCTGGCCGCGATCGTGAGCCCACTGCGCGACGGCGATGCTGCCTCCAATCGCCGCATCCGCGTCAAACGCTATCCAGTTGGCGGACAGATCGGGATACGTGTCCACGACGAATCGGAGAAGCTCGACACGGCCGTTCACCTTGGCCGCGTCCACGTGAGGGCGGCGCAGGTAGTCGCGCACGAGCCCACGCTCGTGCATCCACTGGAGCGTGGCCAGGTCGCCGCTCAGAAAGACTCGCCGTAAGGCTCTCCACACCTTCAGGACGGATCCTCGCCATGAATCGACACTGCTCCACTCCTGTCGCGCTCTCTGGAGAAGTAGGTCGGCGACGACCAAGTGGCCGTTCTCGATTGCCCTGTCGACCGGTCTCGTCCACCGAGCCGGCGAGCCGGGCTTTCCACATAGCCATTGGACGACAGCCGTGTGGCCGGACCGCGCGGCCACTCGGAGCACATAGTCGAACGTGTGCGGCGACAACGGCAAGGCCTTGTCGAAGAGCCACTCGACCACGGCCAACGAGCCGGAGTATATTCCGTAGACGGCCGTCGACCTCGTCACAGCGCGACCGATGCGTTTGTCGTAGAGCCATTTTAAGAGATCGAGATCCCCTCGTTGTGCCGCGATACGTAACGAGGCAGGCGTGCCGAGACTCAGCTCGTGGACGTGCAGACGTTCGAGTAGCACGCGGTCGCCGCCTTCAACCGCCAGGTCCACGACGCTGCGCCACGTCATCTCTGTGATCCCGCCGTCTTCTTCGCCAAGCACTCGCGCAAGACTCGGCTCGCCGCAGCGCTTGATCACTTCGTACAACACTGGCGCTGAATACTCGGCCCAGGGAACGCTGAAGACGCCGACCGCATCCATCCACAGCGCGAGCAGCCGACGGCCACCGAGTTGGAACGCGAACGCCGGGCCGAGCACGTCGAGCGGCAGCAGAAACGACTGGACATGCAGCGCCGCGTCGGGCTGCGCGGCGAGCCAGCGGTCGCACGTGCGCGCCACGCCGAGCAGCATCTGCATCTCCAGAGAGAATTGAGAGTTTCTTTGGTCCGAAGAGAAATTGGGAATGGAGAGGTCTCGGATGCGGCAAAGCCCACCGCAATGCGCTGCGACTCCGTGGGTTCCTCTCGACTGATATATGATTTAGCGACGTTAGAAACCCTTCAGTAGTGTCGATACGCGTCGAGAGAATCACCGACTGTGAGTCATCGCGTCGGCCAGTGACGGTGGGGTCTCGTGGGACGCAAAGTCCCGCCCGACAAGAGCTTGGTGCCATCGCACAAACGCCACGCGGCCATGGCTCGCCGCTCGGTAGATCAACGCCGGCGACACGACGAGTTGGCCGCGCGCGTGCGCAAATGAAAGATCGATCTGTGGGCGTATGGCTTCTGGAGTGGGAGACTTGCGTGAGTGAAGTTCGTCTGAGGATGAGTTAGAAACGTTAGCATCGAATCGATGCCGACGCAACTTGAAGTGGTGAGCGGATAAGTTGTTGGCACTGTTCGTCGTAGCTGAGCCCATCGAATCTCGTGAAAATGCTGTGATTCTCTGCCGCAGCGACGTGTCGTCGTCGACGAACTCGCTCGGGGACGGTCTCCGTAGGGCGCGTTGAATGTTCTCACGGACCGGCATAAAGCTCGCGAGCCGAAACACCGTGCGCGTGACGGAGTCGGCGATCACAGCGAGCGTCCGACGCACAGCCACGGCTTTAGGCACACGGTTCGGACCCATGTCGATGGAAGGCAGGTGCGAAACCAATCGTGAGCTCGCAGTCAGCTCGTTCAGTCAGTTGTGTATGGACGGCATTGATGGATTGATACTCCGCGCGACGGACTGAAAGAGGAAATTTGGCGCATTGCTAAACGGCTTATAGGGTTGCTCCACACACTCTGGGGGAATGTGACGGCGACGGAGGGGATGTCTGGCGGCAGACACGACGCGTCGCGTACAAGCTTGGGCGTGCACGGAACAAACATCAGCAACCTACGACGCGACCAGCGGCAGCCGCTCTTGCTTCTCGTGCGTGGACATGCTGTATCCAGATGCGATAAACTGGATGTGGTAGCGAAAAGCACAGCGTCGATCACGCAGTTCACGGGGTCCAGGAACTGTGGCGGGTGGGCACAAAGCATCTGCTTGATGATGGCGTCTGCCGCGAGCGTTTGGAGGTTCGGAATCGCCTACTTGTGAGGTGCTGGTGGTTGGTACAGAGTAGGTGGGAGCGTTGGCACGCTGCACCGTCGACGCAGCATCAGAACACGGTCGAATGATGGGAGAGGCGGCTGGTCTCTTGGCTGGTGGAGCTCTTCACGCACGGGGAACACCATATTCTTCCAGCCATCCCACCACCGTCCATGGGATTCGGCGTCGAGCCCGCTGCCGCAGGTCTGCATGATGCTACGAAGGCCCCGTCGCCCCCACTGAAACAGCCGATCAACCCAGAGGTCGAACGCGTGTTCTGCATTCGGCTGTAAGTAGAACATGGGGTTGTCGCGCGTACAATCGCCGACCGGCACGTGGATCTCGCCCTCCGCGGGCTGCCACTCGTCCGCGTGCTTCCCCCACGCGCGACGCGAGGAGCTGCACGAGGCTCGCCTTCGAGTCGAGTTGACGGTCTCGCGTGAAAAATACTGGGACATCATCTCCTCCGTGACCTTTATCCGCTTCAGAAATCGCGTCGTAATGCGGTCTCCCAGTCGAAGGAATCGAGTGCCGTTGGCGTGCAGTGCGACGTAGAGGAACATGGCGCACTCATGGCGGTTCCGTTCTCGCGGCGGATCCTCCGCGTCGAGGTACAGTAATGGCCACACGTACGCAAACTGCTCCGCGATCGAGCTGCGGATGTCGAGATCGCCCATCGTCGCGTGCTCGCGGGACTGGAGCGCGACGGTAGCCGGCGACGAGCACGCCGATGCGGATCGGCCTGTCGGTCGGTGTCGTAGCCTGCATCGGCTGGGTTATCGTGGTCTTTGAGCTGGTGCATGTGAAGGAAGTGAAAGTGAGAACCTCCCGAAAGCGGATGCACTCGGATCTGATTGATGGTGATGAGCTATTGCAGTCGTGGAGGACGAGAGAGCCGCAAAGAGGCAGAATTCATGCAGTGTGAGACGAGGCGTGAGTAACCCATAGCAACGTTAGAAACTGATCGGGTCGTCTGAACCCTGGGTGGGTCGATGATGGGTGTCGACCAGTTTCTAACGTATCTATCGTACTTGGAGGCACAGCTTCCGACTCGAAAGTCTCACTTTGGTCTCGACAATGGCGGCACCGCGAACCATGGGTGCGCGCTCAACGCTCACGTGCGTCGCTGTCGTATGCGACGGCGCGTTCCCCGGCCACGCGGAGGAGCTGCGCTTTCTCGTGCAGTCGTTCCTGCTGCCGCTCACGGATCTCGGCTCGGCGTACGCGTCCAGGCTCGGCGGCAGGCGGCTGCTCGAGTTGTGGGTCGCGGCCGCGACTTTCCGCGGCGTGGCGCTCGCGGAGTACAACGGGGATGCGCTGTTCGAAGCGATCCAGCGGTCCGGGGGAACGACCCTCGAAAAAGCGATCGGCGAAGGTGCCATCTCGGAGGAGAAGTGGGAGGAGCTCGCGCTCGTCGCAGCCACGGCTGGAGCGAAGGATGTCCTCGAGCTCGTTGTCCAGCGCAACCCCGCGGCCATCACCACCGACACGTTCGATGTGGTCGCACGAAGCGGAGACGTCACGCTCATGGAGTGGCTGCTCGACCAGTGCCCCTCGCGTTCGGTGACGTCCTACGGCGTCGAAGACGCCGCGAGCCTCGGCCACGTGGAGATGCTCCAGTTGGTGTTGCGAACGGAATTGCCGGATTCGGTGATGAATGTACGCATCGCGGTCACACTCGCGATCAGAAACGGCTATGGCGGCATCGTGCAATGGATTCGCGATAGCTTCCCGCCTGAAAGATGGATTGGGGAGGCGATTGATGAAGCGGTTATCCAGGGCCGAAAAGACCTCGCACGAGAGCTTCTCGCATGGGGGGCGCCGTGGCATCCACTGACGCTGCAGGGTCGCTACTCGAACCGCGTGCTGGACCATATCTTCGAGACGGGCGACGTTGCCACACTGAATTGTCTATATGAGCATGGGCTTCTCGACAGAGTGGGCGAATTCCCATTCGCCATGGCCAAATTCCACGGCCACATGAGCGTACTCGCGTTCGTGGATGAAACGTTTCCAGGGAAATTCGCACAGGCGATGGCGTTCACTGTGAAGGACGCACTGGGTGGCAGTGTGGAGGTGGCGCAGTGGGCCCACGCTCGCGGGCAGCTCGTTCGGTCACTCGGGTGCGTCTATAACGCGGCTAAGAACGGCCACATCGAGTTTATCCGGTGGTACGTCGATACGATGGACGGCGCGATGGAGTTTTACCCAAACTACCACGCCGTGTTTGACGCGGCAGCAAACGGCCACTTGAGCTGTGTGCAGTTTCTCGTTGAGCACGGTTGGGGCGAAGTCACGCAGGGAGCGGTCGATCGCGCGGCATCCACGGGCAATCTCGAGCTGGTCCATTGGCTCGTCACGAACTGCTATCAGCATGTTGTGCTTGATGGCGCGATTGCGAATGCCGCCGACCAAGGCCACCTCGACGTCGTCACGTGGCTGTTTCGCCACGGCGCGCGGTCGAGCAAGCAAGCCGTTGGACGTGCCGCGAAGCAGGGCCACGCGGACGTTGTCCAGTGGCTGATACTGCATATCTCGAACAGCGACACCGTCCAGGCACTGAAAGAAGCTGTCCGTGCGGGGTGTCTGCGCATCGTGCGGCTGCTGCCATGGCACCCAGCGACGGACTGTGACACCCTCGTGTCGCTTGCGCACACCTATGGCCACAAGCATGTCGCCAAGTGGATTGACCGATACGGGCGGCTTCGGACCGAGGTGTAAACAAAGCTTTTGGCATACTACTACGCTTCAAGCGCTTCCCGCCAAGTTTTTTTCCTCACCAAGTCTGGCAGTGAGAGCTGTTATGCGGCAAACCACCGTAGCCATCTATGACAGTTTGGCTCACCATGTCTGTTGACAACCACGGTGTTGTCTACTGGTGCCCCAATGCCCTGATGGTGCCCTCCGCCGGACCGGAAGCTCGGCCAGGGCTCCATCAACACGGACACACGTTCGTCCGCAGAGGATCGACGTGTACGGGCGACTGCGGACTCGTAACTGACCGAGCACTGCGTGGCTACTTGTATCTGTCTGTGGAGACAGGGAGATTCGCGAAGTGGATCTTTTGGGAGCATGATGTAGCCATGTCATTACGGATGTCACTATGTCGGAGGATGAAGATTCCTATTTCCGCCAATCAGACGCTGTCGTCAGGACGAAGCTTCCGATGCTGGTGCATAGACCGCCCACATCGGTTCTCTTTCCGTCGGCTGTCGTCACTTTGTTGTGTCCTTTTTCCGCTTAGAACCGTTTGGTTCTCTTCTAAATCCGTTTTGTGTGTTTTTTTCGTTGCCGAAGGGGGAGGGAAGTGTGTTCGTGAAGTTGGGTTTAGACCGGCAGTCGACAACAAGGCAAGCGAGCGGCAGACACGAGCGAGAGAGAGATGAGCGGAATGAGTGTGGCCGACAAGACGCCGCGCGTGGTGGACGAAGCCGGCAAGTACGCCAAGCCGGCGGCCGTGAGCGAGCTGCTCTACGGCACGGCGGGCTTCCGCGAGGACGCGTCGCTGCTCGCGTCCACGTGCCACCGCATGGGCATGCTCGCCGTGCTGCGCTCCAAGAGCGTGGGCAAGATCACTGGCATCATGATCACGGCGTCGCACAACCCGGGCAGCGACAACGGACTCAAGCTCGTGGACTCGAAGGGCGAGATGCTCAAGCAATCGTGGGAGCAGGTGCGGCTCACATTTTTGTTGGTGGTGGTTCTTTTTCTCGAGTCTAACGTTATGTTGGTGGTTTTCTGTTGCGATTGGTCATAGTACGCGACCCAGTTGGCGAACGCCCCGACCGACAAGGTCGTCGAGGTGCTGGATGCGATCGTTGCGAGCGAGAAGATCGATCTGGACCACTCGGGCAACGTGTTCATCGCCAAGGACACGCGCGCGTCGAGCGAGCACCTCGCCGAGCTCGCGCGCGAGGGCGCACTGGTCATTGGCGGCAACGTGCTCGACTTTGGCCTCCAGACCACGCCGCAGCTGCACCACCTTGTGCGCATGGTACGTTCTCGGTCGAACCCTTTGCTGTTGGCGTTTTCTGTTTTTTTTTTTTTCTTTCCTCGTATGGTTCCGTGGGTGGTCGGTCTAACGTATTTGCTTTTGTGGGCGTGTCATTTCTGTCTCTACAGTGGAACTACGAGCAGTACAACCGCGGTGACTTTGCGTCGGAGATCGGGTACTACAATATGTTAACCGATGCGTTCAAGCAGCTCACCGCCGGCATCGACACGAAGAAGCTCGAGATGCGTACGCCGCTGTACGTGGACTGCGCGCACGGCGTGGGCGCGCCGCAGCTCGCCAAGCTCGCCAAGGAGCTGAGCGAGTCGCTGCACCTCGAGATCTTCAACACGCCGACGGACGGCGAGCTCAACCACGAGTGCGGCGCCGAGCACGTCCAAAAGGCCCGCAAGCCGCCGGTCGGCGTGTCGCGCGACGCGTACCGCGGCAAGCGGCTCTGCAGCGTGGACGGCGACGCCGACCGCGTCGTGTTCCACTACTTTGACCAGGAGGGCGCGTGGCACCTGCTCGACGGCGACAAGATCGCGTGCCTGTTTGCCGACTTTTTCGCCGACAAGGTGCGCGTGCTCGAACTCGACAAGGAAGGCGTGACGCTCGGCGTCGTGCAGACCGCGTACGCGAACGGCGCGGCCACAGAGTACCTGCAGTCGCGCGGCATCCGCGTCGCGCAGGCGAAGACTGGTGTCAAGTACTGCCACAAGAAGGCCTCGGAGTTCGATATCGGTATCTACTTTGAGGCCAACGGCCACGGCACGGTCGTGCTCAAGGACGCGCTCGTGGACAAGCTCCACAAGTGGGAAAGCTCGATCCACGACGAGCGCAAGAAGGCCGCGCTCGCGCAGCTGCTCGCGGCCCACCAGCTGATCAACCAGGCCACGGGCGACGCAATCAGCGACTTGCTGTTTGTCGAAGTGCTTCTCATTCAGCGCGACTGGAAGATCGAGGACTGGGACCGTATCTATCACGACCTCCCGAGCCGCCAGACCAAGACCAAGATCAAGGACCGCAGCACCATCAAGGTCGACGAAGTCGACGACACCAATGTGCTCGGCCCAGACACGCTCAAGTCGGCGTTGGCGGAGACGCTCCAGCAGTACCAGAACAAGCACGGCCGCGCGTTCGTTCGTCCGTCGGGCACCGAGGATGCCGTCCGTGTGTACGCCGAGGCGGAGACCCAGGCCGATGCGGATGAGCTCGCGCTGAACTTTGCCAAGCTTGTGCACCAGCACGCTGGTGGTGTGGGTAGCGAGCCAACGACGTTTGTGGCGTAGACAGTGATTGCTCGACTGCCTGCCATTCGTAGCTTCCAGCGGAAGACACGTCCAGGATTGAGCCGTGGAGAAGGTGGAGAAGGTATTTGGTTGCCCAATACACATCAGTATGCGTTTGCATGTGCTTGCGAGTGTACGGGCGAGTTGTTTGTGTTGGCAGGTGTCGAAGAATGTCAGAAGACTCGCCACGACAAAACCAGGTACGAACAATTGCAATGACGAAGATAGTAATATGCCTCGAGTTCTATTCGTGCCTTTTCGTGGACACGTGTCTGACCCGCTCGTTCATACGCTGGGGGATACTACGCTCAGAGCGCGCTGCAGTCTCGATCACAAGGAGGTCGATGAAACATCGATACCAACAGTAGAAGGATGTGATCGGGCGATGAGAGTGGCAGCGACAAATGAGGTTGAGACACCGGAAGACAAGGGAGGGGGGGCGCAAAGATGCGTCGAGGAAGACCAGCAGGGAGAGAATACAACAACTACGCCGAATGACCGCGCACGTCGTTGGTGGAGGTTCATCACAAGCCTCGGATACGTGCGGATGCCGGTTGTGGTCAAGCTCACAAAGTGGCAGTTTGCTCTCGTCTGCTTCGCGCTGCTCACTATCCACGGGCTCTCCAGCGTGTACTTCTTCTACGTGACGTACTTGCAGTACTGCATTCGACTTATCCAGTTCGACTCGACCATCGCAAACCACGGCAGGGAAGTCATGGGGTACATCACGTAAGTCATGGTTATCAATGGCTTCTTTTGCGTGGCCAATGCGATTTGCCAAGCTCATGATTTGTTAACTGTGGCATCGGTGGCTCGTCGAGACGACGTTTTATGCGCTGCCGAGTCGGAAGTCTCGTACACGCAAGTGCTTCCCACGTACATCGTGGTATCCAACGCGTCGGTCGCCATCTTTCGTGGCGTGGACAAGATCGTCAGCGGCCGCTGGTTTATTCGGCATTGAAGGCGCCCACTTCGACGTCGTGTTTTGGCTCATCGAAGTGATCGACGGGAAGCGCTTGTATGCAGTCGTGATCACGGTCTGCTGCTGGTGTACGCCAATGCTTCACGACAAATTCGGCCATCGAACAGCTACCCACCGCGTGCTGTGTCTCGTCATGGACATGCTGTTCGCCTTTGTGTCGCTACCACTCTTACCACTCGCGATCTTCATGCCGTACGTGTTCGCGTTCGACGTGTCGTACGGATTTTCCCAAGAAGTTGTACTACGACGACGCGTCGTTCATCAACGCCGTCACCGAGAACCAGCAGCTCTTCGTATTGGATCCGTTCGACTTGGTAACTAAGACAGTGCCTGCGATGTCGCTTTTCCAGCTACGTAGCTGCTTTGTCGTGCGGTCCGTGCCCAGAAGTCAGCCAGCAAGCCAGTCGACGGTGACGAATCACCTCAAAGAGCGAGAAGTCACGGATGTGCCCACGAGCGCGTTCAAATACCTGAAGCAGGAGCAGATTTCAAGATTGTGTCTCAATTCATATGAATTGAGACACAATCTTGAAATCTTCGGCGGTTAGAAGCTCAGTAAGTCCATGAGATCCAGCAGTTTGGGGGGAGAAAATGACGGAAATTCTATGGCTAATTTTGAGTCCTGTGGGGCTTCTCGGTTATTTTCGTTGGTCCGTTTCAGCATACGATGGCGTTGGCTCAGAACGTCTATGGGTTTCAATTCTAGGATCGGACGAAATGGATGCGGCAGTTGCTCCAACAAATAA
>JAADVV010000808.1:0-12067 GCA_023335905.1 Pythium pyrilobum
CCGCTGATTCACTCAGACCCGACGCCGCGGCTGCGCTGATTCAGCGGTCGTCAACGGACTGGAAAATCATCCCGCACCGACTTCCAAGATTGCCCCGCACTCACTTGTCGATTCGCACATGCGGGAATATGCGTTTTCGCAAGGGGCCGGCGACCCAGTTGAGACAAGCATTCAAATAACTCAAGCTCACGAAATTTAAAACCAGAGGTCGGAATGCAGATGGCCGTCCACAATCACAGAAAGCCAGGAGTGCAGACGAGCCTACGAGCATCTGCCAGATTCAAAAGTGAAGAAGTGGAGAAGTGGAGAAAGTTCGAAGCAGACTGGGCGGATTGTGAAACCAGCACCAGTTCCTAACATCCGCGGCAGATGGTGATACGAACCGCCTCGTCAACGAGCACAAGTTGAAGTTGATCCCCGCCACGTCCTGGCAGGTGCTGCACAGATCACAGCACGCCGATGGGACAACAATCCGTGGAAGATCTGTTCTCGTGGCGTCCCAATTGCGCGCAACTTCAACTGTCGTCATGGATTCATCTTTGCTCCCATTTTGTTTTGTTCCCATTGCTGCCCCGCCGGAACTGAACTTTGTGGCTGCCCCCTGGAGCCAAAAGCTTCGACTGGGCAAATGGAGCGGTTGATGTCACCAGCTAAGTTCGCCCTAAGTACGCCACGACTTTCCGCGCCTCTTCACACGGCGGAAGATCGGGCGGCTCTATGGAAGCCACGGACGGATCCCCATGGTTTTCGCAATGGCGTCCAACTCATCCGCCGCGCGTGCGCTGGCCACGAGGCCCACGCCAGCCGGCCCCGCGCGCCAGAAACGTTCTCTGCATGCGCACGCGGCTGGCGACGAGCACGCGGGTTGGCGGCAGCGGTACGACGCGCTGCTCGCCGCGAACGGCCGGCTCCAGCGGCGCCTCCAGGAGCAGGAGGTCGCGCACCGCCGGTCGCTCACGGTCGTCAAGTACGAGCCGGCGCTGCCCAATAATGACGTGTTCACGAAGGAGCTTGTGGAGGAGAACCGCGCGCTGCTGGAGAGGCTGCGCGCGCTCGAGCTGCGGCTCGCCAAGGTGCCGGTTGTGGAAAGGGTCCGTGTGGAAGGGAGCAGACTGCTCATGCGTCGTGGTGGGTCTGTTTGTAGGTCGACCGCGTGCGTGCCGCGTCGGTGCCGTCGTCTCCGCGGCGCTCGGTCGATCGAAGCAGCGGCGGAGTGGTGAGAAAGACGGCGAAGCAGGCGGCGGGTCTCCCCGTCAAGCTCGCGAGTTTCCAGACGCAAGACACGCGAGGTGCAGAGGGGGGAGAGACGCACGACAACGCCCTCAATGCGAGAGACGCACTGAACACGGGTGCGAAGAGGAAGCAAGAGATCTCTGCAGAGGTGCTGGCGCTCGTGGCGCAGCTCAAGCTCCGCTTGGGGGAGCTGGACGTGGATCTCGCGCGGCTTCAGCAAGAGAACGAATTGCTGCGCGCGGAGCGGCACCATGCGCAAGAGAACGACGCATTCGCGCAGAACGTGGAGACGTACGCGCAGCTCCGCACGCGAGAGCAGCAGCAGGAGCTGGAGCACGTGCTGGGCGACCGCGTGCGGCAGATGAAGATCCTGGAGGAGCAGTTCTCGCACTTGCAGAGCAAGATGGAGGCCAAGTCGCTGCTGTACAGACAGAGTCTCGACAAGGTGGAGCAGCTCACGGGTGAGCTGTTTGACGCCAAGCAAACGCTGCTCAAGCAGGCCGAGTGGCTCCACGCGCAGGAAGATAAGAACCTCCAGCTGAGTATGCTGGAGAAGGAAGTCCACGTGCTGCGGCGCGAGAACGCGACGTTGGACGAGACCGTGGCGGTGCTGTCAGCGCGTCCGCTGGCGTCGCTCGATGCTCTATTGGACAAGAAGTCACTCCAGATCTCCATGCTGGAGCAGGAGAATTCGCGGTTGGAGAGGGAGCACAGCAAGGCGAGCCAGGACCACCGCATTGTGATGCAAACAAACGACAAGCTGCGGGGCCGCGTTGCAGACCTCACCTCGAGGTTTGAGGCTTCCGTGGCTGAGATCCAAGCTCTCACACTCGAACGGGAACGCTGCGCCGCGGATCGGGAGATTGCTGACCTGAGGCTGCAGTTCTTTCTGAGTGGCGAGTCAGCGGAGAGCAACGAGCTCATGGAGGCCGTCGGAAGGGCGCTCAAGACGATGAAGCTAGAGCGCGATCACGGCGGAAGCATCCCGCAGGTCCATCCTGCTGACGCAAAGCAGGTGGAAGAGGCTGGTAGTGTGCGTGCACTGCAAGAGGAGAGGCATGCAACGATGGCCAAGGTAGCCAAGCTCATCCAGGAGGACACGAGAGCACAGATGCAGGAGATGCGCGTCCAACACCAAGCCGAGGTGCGCAGACTGCGGCGCCAGTGTGTGCGCTGGGAACAGCGCGCGACCGAGTACCTACGGCAGCTCACGGCGCTCGAGACGGCCAGGGCGAATGCAACGCGCGGCGAGCGTCCTGTGCCTCCGTCACCAGCACCATCACCGCAAGCCCCAGCTGACAGAAGCGACGATGCACTGACGAATGCGACGCACTCAGTCTCCTCCACGGCAGCGCAAGCGGCGGAAAACTTGCTTGAAGTGCGGCTGCACGACCTGCGGCTAACTGGGAATGTTCTCAAGTTGCACGCTGGTGGCCCACGAGATCTCGCGCAGGATACTGCATCGTGCGTCGTCTTCTGCGACTACTTCGACTTCGAGTCGCAGCACTCGCCAGTGTTTCCAGCGGACAGCGATGCACCGCCTCTGGACTTGGAGATCAGCTACAAGCTGCTCGTGGACGCAGCCTTCTGTCGCTCGCCCTTGGCGCGAGTACTTACTGTGGAGCTCCACCGGCTTGGCGTGTCCTCCGCATGCGTCGTTGCCACCTCGCAGGTCTCTCTCCAGTCTCTGTTCATGTCCGAGCACGGTACCGCATCAATGTCTGTGAAGCTCGCAGAGCCGACCACTCGTGTCGCGCTGGGAACCCTGCGGATCGCGTTGAGGCTTGCTTACCCAGTGGGCCATCTCCAGAAGGCATGGCGACGCACCGCCGACGCCCAGCAGCTACACACGCATCCACGCGTCTCGCATATGCCTTCAACGCATCAGGCAGAGCTTGGTATCCGCGTGGTTGCGATGGTGCTCACGAAACCCGTGGTCTGCACACTTGGCAGCGGTAGCAAGCTGTGGTATCGCTTCATGGGGCACCCGGCCGTGCGATACGCTGTGCCGACACCGTCGTTGCGAGCGGCGTACGGCTTCTGTTACTTCGGCTTCGATCAGCTCAAAGTATACGAGACCCCACGCGATGGTGTGTTCATCGACTTCCTGCAGCGCTACGAGCTCGGCGTCTCGGTCGAAACGGCGGAAGCAACACGACACAACGCAAGCGTGCCGCTCGCTGCCGTGGTCCAGCGCCACTGTGCTGGACGAGACAGCACGTCGATTGTGTCAGCCGTGGTGACGAGCGTCACCACCGGGGAGGCAGTCGGACGCCTTTGGTTTGAATTGCAAGTGGCAGATGCAAAGGCACAGCCTCCGATAGGCGAAGTCGACTTTCGCCAGCAGGTCGTTCGCGTGTTTGGCGTTGGGACCAAAGTGGATTGGCGGAGATTCTGTGAGGCGCTTGCGGCCACGTCCGCCGAGCGTGCCGTGCGGCAAATGCTCAGCGCCAGCAGCGAGCTGCTGCTGCGTATCCTGCGAAGTACGATCCCGTCCGATTGCGACCTGTCCACTTTGTTTGACAAAGCAAGACTGAAACTCAGCCGGGCCGAGTTGAGTCTCATCAGTGGCAGCCTTTTCCCCTGCTCTACTGGTGCAGAGATGGAGGACGATGGAGAGGAAGTTCTTCGTCGTGAGCGGACGCATGTCCACCAGCGACTGCTGCTGCTGCTGGAGACAGCCGACTCGGCGTGGCTGTCCATGGAGCCCATCGTGCGAGCCCACGTGGAGCTGCTGGGAGTGCTGGTAGCGTATCCTACCCAAGACGCAGCCAACGTTGAGCTCATTGATTGGGAGACGTTCCAATGCCGCGTCCGACTAGTATGCACACAATAATACGGTAAAGCGCTGTTTTCTTTCGCCTCGCTCAATTGAGGTACCCCAGACTGCGGATGATCTTGAATTGGTCTGTGGATAAATACAAAATGTATCAGCTACGACCGCGTCACGGTCTGCCTTCCATGCACTGGACGTCCGCACCTGGGATCTCCATCATCGCGGCCGTCGCGAAGCCCACGTCCGGCTTGATCCGGTTCAGCTTCATCACGCGGTTGAAGTCCACAAACTGGAAGTTATCGAAGCGGCGCCGCGGCAGCGTGTCGTCGTAGTGCTCCATGAGCTCCCACGGGCCGTCGCCCACGCCGACCACGACGATCGCTGTGTGTGTGCAACAACAACGGACCATCAGACCAACCGCACTTCTACGCAGAATCGCCCTCCCACAGTACGTACACAGCGCGTACTTGGAGGCCTCGACGATCGCGGCAGCCGTCTCCTTCTCGTTGGTCACTTGGCCGTCGGCGATGATCACGAGAATGTGGTACGAGTGGGTCTCCTTGACCTGGCGAATCGCCTCGTAGATGATCGGCGCAAAGTTGGTCGGCCCCGCGAGCGCGATCTTGGGCGCCATCTCGCTGTAGCGACGCAGCACCTCTTCAAAGCCGTGGCAGGGCTTACCGTTCGCGTTGAACGGGAAGACCGCCTTGTCGCCCGTCTTCGAGTCGCCAAAGCCGAACGCCGGGATCAAATTGTCGTCGTCGAACGGCTCGAGCGTGCGGCCGACGATCGAGATGACGCTCTGCCGCATCACACACACGGGTGAGGTTCAGTTGTAGTCGGTCGTTATGGTCCGGTAATATTGTTTCACCTGGTACGGGTTGGTGGTCGCGCCCGAGGGGTCGATCGCATGGAGACACTTGCCATCGAACGACACCTTGCCCGTCCACTGCAGCGATACATCCCAGTAAGACATGCCTCCTCCCTTACGACGCTCTCAAGCGCAGTGGCTACTACTCGCCGTGTTAGACTTGGTGAAGTCGATCTAGTGGACAACACCGTTTCATCAGCTCAACTGTCCCATCCGGTCGAGAGCGATGCGCAACGTACCCCCACGATGAGGTTCGACGATTCGAGTCCCTGCCGCCTGCATACACCAACGCCGGCTCGTACTGTCAGAACCACTCCACCGCCATGACGCAGAGCCTCTTCTGCAACGCACCGCAACGCCTCCTCGAGTTGCGCTACACACCACCAACACACACACGCACGCACACACACACAGAGAATCAGTCCGTGGTTCCATTTTGCGTTACATGCGCGCCTGCGTGGTACATTACGCACCAAAGGTCTCGTACTGGTCCGGGATCGCCGTGTTCAGGTTGGCCTTGTTCTCGCTGCCAATAATGTGTCCGCCGCTGGTGCTGGCGCTCTGCTTGTTCCCCATACTTCCTGGACTGCGGGTCTCTTTGCCTCCCGTGTGCGTCTTCGTGGGTTCGGAATCGAAGGAATTGGTCGAATGAGATGCCAAACACAAGGAGATCCCAAGTCAAAAAACGTGTTATTTACCGCATAACCGATGCGAAACCTCGCTCAATCGATGGGTACATCGATGACCATCATTCCCGCTGGGTGCAGTTTTTTTTAGAAAGTTGAATACAAGTTGTTAATTCAGTATACTAACATTGTAGTGTGGACCACCTCGTTGAACCGCGACGTGAACCGTCACCGTCCGGTTCGAACCGGTTCGCCTCGCCAGTTTACCTTTGGCCGTGGGAAGTCGCGTCCACCAAGGGTAAAATGGCAACTTCCCCAGCCAGCACCATGGAGACGGCAACGCCGTGGGACGCGACGCTCACGCTGCTGCGCTGGCGGCAGACGCGCCGCGGCTACGACGGCGACGACGTGCTGCTCGCGACGGCCTGCGCGCTTCTCACGAGTGGCGCCGACGGCGCGTACGCGGCGCTGCGCCACGCGGAGGCCAAGTGCAACATCCCGGCGGACCGCATCGCGACCGAGCTCATCCACCTCGCGCTGCTGCTCGTGACCAAGCCCAAGCGCGACGCCGCCACGCAGCAGAGCCGCGCTGTGCTCAAGCTGCTCCACCTCGGCCTCAAGGCGCTGCGCGCCACGGGCGACAGCGGCGCTGCGCTCGCGATCCCGACGAACGCGTGCAACTTGCTGCTCGCCGCGATGGCCGACACGCTCGAGAGCGTGCAGTACGACGACGACGACGCCAGCGGCGAGGAGACGGTTGTGGATGTGCTCCAGATTTTTGTGTTCCTCTTCGGCATGGCCGCGAAGGACGGAGACGTAGAGGTGGCGACGCCCAGTTTCAACATGTATAAGCCGCCGACGAACGTGTACACGGCGTTCATGCAGCGCGCGTACAGCGCCGTCTTCGCACAGATCGACCAAGTAGACGGACAGAGAGAGCGTGTCGCGCTGCTCCACGCGGTCATGCGCGTGTTCCAGGAGCTGCAGTTCACGCAGGTCAACAAGAAGAAGGTGTTTGTCGCGATCGCCAAGACCTCGTTCCGCGACATTGCAGGCTTCCGCCACGCGCTGCTGCAGCACAAGCAGGTGAACGGTGTCATGCAGGTGCTTCAGGTGCTCGACCGCATCATCGTGGACGCGCTGTTCGATAGTGAGCACTTGCGCGAGTACGACGGCGCGCTGGTCCACCTCCGCATGTGGCAGAATGCCGATGAGAGCGCCGAGAACGAAGAAGGGGCCCCCAAGCACAAGAACAAGAAGCAGCGACGCAAGCAAGGCAGTAACGACAAGGGTGAGGCCTCATCGCTGGTCTCGTACCAGCGCCACCTCTTCGACGAGCTCAAGGCGTTCTTGGGCGACGCGAACGTCTCGGACGACTCCAAGGAGTCGATTGGCTCCCTGCTCGAGCTGCTCGTGCAGGGCTTCGCCGCACGGATCCGCGCAGCCGCTAACGACAAGGTTGAGGACTCGCGCGCGGACCTCAAGACGAGCAAGAAGCGAGTCGCGAACGTGATTGCGACGACCTCAACGACCTACTCACCGTTCAAGTTCTGGGCCGAGCTGTGCGGCGTCGCGTTTGGCGCCTTCGAGGCACTTCAGGGAAAGGACGGAGACGCCGCACAGTCCGTGCTCGTGTGTGTGTACGACTCGCTGTTTAAGGCACTGTGCGACTCGGACGTGTACCGCGTGACGGAGGACACGGAGGAGCAAGAGCAATTCCACATGATGCAGACCATTCTCTCGCGGTTCGTCGAGCTACTCCGCGCGGGCGACTACAGCGGCCACGCGAGCGCGATCGAGACGACGAGCCGCGTGTGTCGCGTGCTGTCTAACGCCGTGCGCTGCACGCCTAACCTGGTTAACAGCTCGCTGGTCTCGATCTTCGACGTGCTGGGCGGCTGCAGCGGCGTCGCGGACGCGTCGAGTGCGTCTATGGTCGAGCTGCTGCGCGCGTACGAATCGATGCGTCTTGTCGACGCGTTCCTGCGCGCGTGCTGCTCAACGGACGACGACGACGTGCGCGTCGCGTCGGGCCTGCTTGCGATCTTTTCGCACAGCACGACGGAGGCGGCGCTGCGCCGCACGTACATGACGCTGCCACCGGGCCAGCTTGAGATCGTGTGGCGCCAGCTCACAGATAAGCTCGCCGTGCTCTGCGGCAGCCGCGACGGCGAGGCTGTGGCCACCAAGATGGCGCTAGTGCGCTCGCTTTTTGCCGTGTTTCTGCAGGAGATCCACATCACGCCGCAGAACCGCGCCAAGATTGGTGAGCTCGTCACAGAGAGCCACGACAAGCTGCTCGCGACGCTAGGCTCGCGCGTGTCGCGATTCCAAGTGGTGGCCAAGGAAAAGCCCAAGGCTTCTAAGAAGAAAGCCAGCAATTCTGCGTCGTTCTCGGTCGTCGAGCGGGAGCTGTTCAGTGTGTTTGGCGAGTTCCTTGCTCTGTATGATGGGCTCGCACCAGGAGTGCGCACGCAAACGCTCGACGTCGTCCTTGCGGCGCTCGAGACCAAGTTGCTGCCCGTGATGGCGAGCTTGCTCACAGGCGAGAACGATCACGGCATCGTTGGTGCCGCCGCAGGCATCGTCAAGATTGGAGTTCACCGGCTGCGGCGCCACGCGGACGGCGACGCTGCGGCCATCGCGACGCTCATTGTGGACCGCGTGATCGAATGGAAGTGCTGGAACGCCGTGGCGTTCTATCTCCCGGAACTCGTCCAGGGCGTCGTGACCGATAGGGCTGCGGCACTGTACGTGGAGCTCGTGCGCAGCTTCCTCGCGGTCGAGGGTTCATCGGCGCAGGCAGCTGCGCGCATTCTGCGCGACGCCGCGTTCTACGAGATCGCCGAGCTGCAGCGCGTCGCGTCCTCTGCGATTACGACCGTGCTCAACAGTGAAGAAATCGTGCAGGATGACCACGCGGTTGTCTTGCGCCTGTTCGAGCATCTCTTGACGATCCCCACGGATTACACCAACGCGTCCGACGTGGCGTGTGGCGCGCTGCTCGCAGCGGCGCTTCGTGTCCATCAGTCGATTGCACAGCGCGACGACCTCGCCGACACGGCGACGCTCGCGAGCGTCTCGCGCTGGATCGAGCGGTACCTCGCGGTGCTTGCCAGTAGCGACGCGACGAGCGACGATGTCAAGCGCATCATTTCGCAGTGGGCTGCGTTCGTGCTACTCGACGCGATTTCGTTTCGCGAGTCGAGCGCGCGGCTCGTCTCCGCCGCCGTGGCATTCCTAGCGTCGCCTACGGCGGGCGCTCAGGCCCACACGGCGCTGGATAACGCGCTCACCAAGCTGCTCGCGCAGCAAACGGCACGCGGACGCGAAACGTGCGCGACTGTGCTGGAGGCCGTCGCGCGGCTTCAAGAGAAGAACAGTGTGGTGGCCAAGTTTGTGGACCAATTGGTCGCCAAGATCGAGTCGACGCCGTCGATCGTGGCGTCGCTCGAAAGCGACGCGAGCTTCCAGTTGCTGACGGCACTGGTGACGTACGTGGCGTCGCTACCGGAGGACGCGGCCTCCGCTCGTCGAACCAAGGTTGCGGCGCTGCTGCAGACCCACATCGGCCCGGCGCTGGCGTCGGCTATGCAGGGCGTCGTCGCGGTCGAGCCGTCGCAGTCGTCATCCGCCGATACGATGCAGTCGAGCCGCCACCGGTTCTTCGTGACGTTCTGCAGGACGTTCCACCTGCTGCGATCGACCGTCACGCTGGAGACGTTTGGCTGCCTACTCGTCGCAGCGCTCGTGCTTGCATCCTCTTCGTCTGACACGGAGGAGACTGACAAGCCGCTCGCGAGCCTCGTGCAGCACGCGAACAAGGACGAATTCCGTCTGCTTGCGGTCACGGTGCTGCGCGAGCTGCGCGTGCCGCGCGCTGAGCGCGCCGTCGCCGCGCTCAAGGCGCTCGCGTTCGCGCTTGAGACCGACAAGAAGCTCTCGGCGTCGCGCCGCCAGGTGCTGGGCGAGTTCAAGATGGAGTTTGTCGGACTCTTCGTGCAGCTCTTTTCGCGCACGCTCCACTCGTCCCCAGCTGACACGATCGCCACGTCCACCACCACGCTCTGCGTGTGGAACCTGCGTGTCTTCGTGCTCTTCTATTGCAAGGCCGAGCTGTTCACGTGGAAGCCGCACGAACTACTGCAGATCTTTGCGGGCTTCCAACCGCTGGCAGTGCTCGCTGCCTCGCTCTCCGCCAAGCCGGATGCAACGACCAGTCTTAGCCACTGGACGTCCGAGCAACTCCACCAGGTGTGGCTGCTCTCGTACAACTTGCTACTGCGCATCGTGCGCCACCACTTCGCGTCGCTCGTGAACGGCGTCTCGCACATGGTGGACGCGCTCACGGCGCTGCTGCGCGTGCTGGTCGCGACATCGGCGTCGACGCAGAACGCGGCCCACGCGCTCGAGTGGGGCGCCAACCTCGCGCGCCTGTACGGGTACCTCAAAACGCACGACGCGGCGCTGCGCAAGCACGTGGTGTATTTATTGTTCGCGTACCTGCGCGGCGTGACGCAGGGCCGGCTCTCCCTCGCGCTGCAGCAGCGGTTGCGCCCGGGCGTCTTCGCGCTGCTCGAGATGTGCTCGCTGTTCGAGAAGGAGCAGCTCTACGCGTCGCTCGACGCCACGGGCAAGTCGCTGCTCAAGTCGCTCGACACGAGCTACAAGCTCACGTACCGGTACGCCGGCAAGGTCTAGCAGGTATGCCCCCCCAATAGAAACAAGATGAATGCTGCATGGCTCGTATTGGTTGTTATCTACAGGAAGCGAGCTGGAGGGCCAAGCAATTCACTCGTATTAGAGCTCTTTCCAGCGGCTCTCGCCTGTGCGCGTGTTGTAGTAGTACGCGCTGCCGGAAACGTCGTCCACGCACTCAATCCAGTCTCCCCCAGTACTCGAAGCGGAGACGGCGGCGTACGCTCTGTGCATAACAGGGGACGCTGCCGCTGCCGCTGCCGACTCCCCCAGCGAGGACGGTCGTCGCATGGCCGCCGCGGCCGCGAGGCTCGGCGCGCGGCGCCTGATGCCGCCCGTGGGACGCGTCGTGTCGCTCAGGTACGAGCCTTCGGCACCGGAGGACCCGTAGGCCTCAGTGTGGGAGAGCAAGTGGTCGTCCGTGTCGCTGAGGAATGTCGTGGATGACGTCGAGCCGCTGCTGCGTGGCCGCGCAGATGATGATGAGCCCGGCCGCGAGGACGCGCTGCCAGCACCGCGGACGCGCGAGGCCGAAGAGAAGACCGAGGACGAGCCCGATGACGCCGTCGAGTGGGTCGGCGACGGCGGCGGGCTGCTCGAGTACGCGGAGGTCGAGCCGCCGCTCGGCCGCTTGCGCACTGCCGCTGCTGCGCTTGAGGCAGCGTGGCGAGGCGGCAGTGTCTTAGCCGTCGGCGTGTGGGTCGACGGGCGGAAGCTCGGGCGTAGCACACCGTCGTCGCTTTCGCTGTCGCTGCTGATGAGCGACGACACGTCGCCGTCGTTGGACGCGGCGCGGTGCGCGCCGTTGTTGTTGTCCGAGTAGCGACGTGCCACCGCGCGAGGTGATGCCCTCGGCTCGGCTGTCTTGGTGGAGACCGCGGCCTGTGGGCTTCTCGGCAGCGCTTGCTTAGTATCCCCACTGCCGCCGGCGCGGCGCGGCGCGAGCGCAAAGCTCTTAACCGGCGGCGGCCGCATGAGCTCCTCGATCATTGCCGGGTTGCTTAACTGGCTGGTGCTGCTCGCGGCAGCGGAGCTCGTCGCCGTGGCGGCCGACAGCTTCACGGGGTCTCGCGGGGGACTGGGGAACGCTGTGCGCATAGAAGAAGAATGCGTGTACGGATGGTGGTGATGCGGCCCATCGGCGTGCTGGAGGAAGACCTTGAGGCGGACGAGCAGCAGGCTGCCGATGTGGGCCATGGTGAGGTAGAACGGCGACCGCAGCATCTGCCAATGGAGCGTACCGCCCACGGGGTGGATCGCCGACTCGCGCAGCCGCACATTGAGCCGCGTGCCGGCGGCCACGTAGAGCCACACGAAACACACACCGTAGAGCGATGCATGCGCGCGTATCCGCGCCGCGAGGCAGCGCTGGTGCGACGCAGCCGACGCGCCGCCGCCCACGAGGCAGCAGCAGTCGCACGCGCAGGCCGAGAGCGAGACGAGCAGCGCTAGTGAGACGCAGAGGCTCGCGAGGATGGGCAGGTAAATGTACGACGTCGTCAGGGACGCCGGCAGGTACGAGCTGTACAGCGCAAGGTGGAGCTGGTCGTCCGAGAGGTGGTGGTCGACGAGCCCGCCGACGACGAAGAAGGAGCTGGCAGCGCAGAGCGCGAACGCGAGCTGGTACACGGCGCAGATCTGGCGCCGCGTGAGGTCGAGCAGCACGGCGAGTACCGCCGCGGCGAGCAGCAGGATCGCGCCGAGCAGGTCGTCGATGAGGAGGACGTGCCGCGTGGGTGCGTCACCGGCCACGTGCATGGTCGTTCCGCTGCGAGGCGTTCGTGCGTAGCTCAGGCGTCCGTCGGGAGATGGCGAACCCAGAGAGAGAGAGAGAGAGAGAGAGCGAGAGAGAGAGAGAGAGAG
>JAADVV010000809.1:0-12063 GCA_023335905.1 Pythium pyrilobum
GCACGATTGCGTTTAACGCGCCGTTCTTCAGTCGCGGCAGCAGCTCCTTTCAAAGGAGTCCTATGTGGGTTCGAGATTAATGTGTTATTCACTGTTGCCCAGTGTGGAGGGGTGTTGGTTAACCACGAGTCTGCTGCCTTCTCGATGCCACCTCTTACGATGCCACCTCGTACGATGCGTGTTTGCCTGCACCTTCGTGTGAGCCAGCCACGCCGACGATGTGTTGTGCAAATCCTCCGGTGGGAGTGTATCGACTTTCAGGAACCGTTTTCTTAACTTTTCACAGACTAGCTAACCTATCCCTGTTCTCGCTGAAAAGTGATATATTTATGAACCAATGATATGATTGATCTGGTGGAGAGGGTAGGGGAGGCAGACGACGCATCCTGGGTCACTTCAACCTATTCCTGCTTGCAGATGATCTTGACATCCCGCCCACCCGTGGAAGAATGGAGCGCCACGTGCAGAGGCTACGCGGATCCTCAATGGGAATCCAAATTCAGCGTCCAGACGATACGGCGGATCGTCCACGCATTGTCGATGCAACGCACCTTGTCCGAGACAGATGACGGTGTCGAATTGGTGAGCGACGCCGAGAAGACCAGCGCCACAAAGGTTCTGGGGCCGAAAATGAAGGATCAGATAGTGACGGATGGCCTTATTAGCTCATGGCATCAGAACGTACCGCTGGGGACTTGAGCCTGGAGATGCTGAGCGTAGTAGCGTGCTGAGATAGCTGAAAGAGTGCGGGTGAAGCGTCGACACCTGAAATGGTGATGTGTGTTCCTACCACGAACCTCACGCACGATGTCTGGGAGATGCGGCGAAATGTGTCTCGAATGGACTCTACCATCTCTCGCAGCGTGAACGGTCGGCGTGGTGTCGCTTGTGCATCGACTCGCTGTTTCTTGGATGATGCAAATGTTGCGACGTCGAGTTGGCGTTTGGTCTGCTCGCGAGATAACGTCAATCACCAAATGGCTACCGTTTGCACACCCATCATACCAGACACAGACCTGTGCGCTTGGAGTCACGTGGGCGCTGCTAGGGACTGTCGTAGCTTCCACAGCCGCGGTTAACGGTTCCACATCTTCGATGTGATCGTTTGCCTCCTCAAATGCAGCATCGAAGTCAGCGATTGGAGGTTCGCCTCGCTGGCGACACAGCTCTTCGCGTAGCTTCGTGAGATCCACGTTCGGCTCGATGATACTCATCGAGTACTTTGACCATGATCTCGATGGGCATAAGAGACGTTTGGGGCGTGCCTTTGACGAGACCCTTAGTGAAGGCATGCCTGAACTGATGCTCATCCTTGACGACCTCACTGCTAACGTTCGGTGTCTGCATAATCGAATAGGAGTTGAGCAAGAATATCGCATAAGACGACTATGGGGCGACTTTATCTTACCCGCCGCGCTCCGTAGTAATCATTGATGCGTCCTTGTGCAGCCTGTCACGCCGCTGTCGAAGCGATTCCAGACAAAAGTCGGGCGTTGATGAAGCTGGAGGGGATATCGGTTCGACGTCGTTTTCGGTGTCAGTGTGTGGCGCCTCAATGATACCTTCGTGGTGCGTGTGCGGAATTTCTCGTTCTGCTGCATTCTGGGCATCGACAAAATCGCTCGGCTCTTGCATGGTTTCGTCACCGTCAAACATTGGCACGTCCATACTTTCTGCCGGTGCATCGATGTAGCTTGCGTCATATTCAGCCGGTGACTGGGACGCTCGGCAAACTTACAACAAGTTAGTTCTGAAAATTGAGACGGCTTGTGCGTGTTTCCACACCTTGTAAGTCTTCGTCTTCCTGCAATGCATCAGGATTGAGTTGAATGAAATCCTCCAAGAAGAACGGTTTGATGGAACGCTTGCAGTCTCGAACTGAATGCCCATGCAACCCGTCAGCATACTCCGAAAAGAATCAATATGTGGCTCCTGTATCTCACGGAATTGGGATATTTCCTCTTCATTCCCATTTGCCTTCTCACTCTCACTTGGTGCGGGAATCTGTGGCCCGAAGTACTCCATTCGTTTTTCCCGATGGATCTGATACTGCTCGTCGAGGATCGCACGAAGACTCGCGAGCTTCTCATCTGCGCCAATAACCTCATGCTTCTCATGGCCGCACTTGTGTCGACGCCATGACTTTTCTAGATCATCCATAGTTAACTCGCCACTTTTTTTTGGGATCCACGACACACCACACGGTCAGGCATAAGCATCTGCGAGTGAAGTACCACAAACACTCACCTCTCGTAGAGTGAGACTCGTTCAAGCAGCGCTTCTAGGTCGGGAACACCAGGAATCGTCGCTCCTTCTTCAATTAACTCTGCTGGAGATTTCCGCTCTTCCGCCTTCTTTCCTGATGGAAATCGCGACAATACCATGGGGAAACTCTCGATTAAACCCGCAATACACAGCCAAGGCAGGCAGCCCACGCCACTCACTCTTGTGTGTATCGCTCTTGACCGTGGTGGAGATTTCACCATCCAAAACCTACTGATGTCGATCAGCAACCGTCTTCACGAACTCGTTGTGCGACTCGCACACCTTACCGCCGAGCTCTCCGCCACCAGACACTGCACTTGACGTCGAAGAATCTCTGCACACACTCGCGTCAATCTCCACCACCCGCGGCAGTCACTTTCGTCAGCAAGTAGGCGAATGGGTTGTCGCACCCAGTCGAACGTGGACTTGCTGCGAACGCACAGAGATCTCTGCACACGGCTGTCAGCCAACCGATCCCAAGCCACGCACACGCATAGATTCTCGTATCCGCATCCTCACCTTGCTGCAGCGCCGTGCGATCCCCCTCTACCTCTTCATCCGCGGCGCCTCCTCCATTCTCCTCGTCACCGTCGCTCATCGCATCTTCCTGTAAGTCGACTTCTCGCCCCAGAAACGCGTCGAACGGCGCACCAACAAGCGCCACGTACGCCTCGCGGAAGGGGTCCTTCACGTGGCGCTTCTTCTCGACATCTTCCTCCACGTCCGCGAGCAAATCTGCGTCCACCACGGCGCTTCCGCGCGCATTCGTTTCCCTTGGTGGCGCCATTTTTCTGCGGATGCCGCCGACTCCATCGTGACATGGATACCGACGCGCAGAAAGGGAGACTATGTATTCTTGGCAAAGCATACTCGTCAAAGACGCTACTCCCCAATCTGACGCAAAGTCTAAAACAGCCTGTCATTCTCGATTTGAGGACCGCGTAAAAACGGGAAAGCAGTCCGTGCAAGCCGTGGCACTTGAAGTGCTTGTTGGGCGTCATCCTCTCTCTAAGGTGATTTGCTGAAAACCTCAACCATACATCCAATCGGCGGGCTCGTTGAGATGTCACACATCCGAGGGTCACAGAACCCGCTGAGTGACATCAGGGGGAAACAGAGTGACAAAGCGTGTTACGGCGGTTGCCTATTACCCGACCAGCTCCGCGAAGAGAGAGAGAGAGAGCGACCGGGAAGGTAGACGCGGGAATGGCCGGTTCGCTGGGCTCCGCGGGCGGCGGACGCAGCGTGCGCTACATGACGCGCGACGAGAGCGAGCTGCCGACCTTCCAGCGCAAGACGTCGCACTCGCGCGGCGGTTCCATGTCCATCGAGAACGGCGCCGACGAGAGCGAGCTCTTTGAAGATTTCGAGGAGCGCAAGATTCACTCGCGCCCGCCGAGCTGCTTCCCGGCGCGGCCCACGGTGTATACGCCGTCGGCGCGCTGGCTGGCGTGGCGCAACGGCTGGTCCTGGGGCTCGCGCCGCACAGTCGCGTGTCTGGTCGTCGCTGCGTTCGTGTTCGGGTACTACTTCCAGGTCTTCCTCTTCTTCCTCCACGTGCGGCTCGGCTTCACGGCCGAGATCCTCTCCACGCGCGAGCCGTCGCTCACGGCCAAGCTCACGCGCGCGCTCGTGCACCACACCAAGCGCGTCATTTTCGTGTGCCGCAAGACCAACTGGGACTTTATCGGCTTCATCGCGAGCCCGCACACGATCCTCTTCGCCCATGACGACGTCGAGATCCCCGCGAGCCTCGACGACACGCTCGCGGTCGTGCGCCACGCCGGCGTGGACAGCTACCTCAACCTCCACAACAAGACCATCACGATCATGAGCCACGTGCACCGCTCGGGCCAGCACTACCACTTCCTCAAGCAGGACGACGAGGCAATCATGTACTGGCCGCATTACTACCAGTGCATGAAGCAGTGCAAGAACCTCGGCACGTGCTACGCCGGCGACATGCACGTCAACATTGCCGACGCGACCAACACGAATTCGTACGTGTTTGCCACGGGTGGCTCGTACTTTGTGGGCAACGAGCTGCTCAAGTGCGTGCTGGACAAGCCCGTATTTGTGCGGCTCGACGGGCTCGACTACGGCGAGGACAAGACCATCGGCAAGATGATCCACTACAACAATTGCCCCGTGCAGTACGTGAGCTGCAAGTGGTTCAACAACAAGGAGATCTACAGCCCCCACGCGATGGTCAAGATGACCAAGCGCGCGACCGAGCGGTTCATCCACGACGACACGGTGTTGCTGAGCCAGGAGGAGCAGCAGGAGCTCGCGCGCGAGCAGCAGAACGAGGCCGACGACGGCGGCGCGCGCGTCGAGAACCGTCCATGAAGCCCGTAGGTGTGTTGGTTATGAACCCTTGGCGTCGCTGAAGCAAGCAACCAAGCGAGAGAGAGAGACGAGAGAGACGAGACGAGCAAAGTGATGCCTGAGACGAAGACGGCGCTGATGAAGAAAAGGGAGCGACTGCCCGTTAATAGACTGCATGTGTGATTTTGTTGTGTGTGTGTTTTTTTTTTTTTTCTTCTCTATAGCGTCAGTGATGCATTTGCGTGTCGCTCGTGCACTGCGAATAGAACGCACTCCTCGTGACGCGACAGTTGAAGCGGCGGAAACCGCCAGGAGCGGCCGTCGCACGACGCTGGCGGTCGCAGTGCGTTTCGCGCCATCTCTCTCTCTCCCCACCCCCTCTATATTTGCCGCGTCCCCCTCCTTCCCCCAGAACGAATGCACTGCCGCCGGACAGCGCCACGTCCGTTCACGAAACGCCGTGTCGTCCATCCGGACAGCCCGTCGAGCGATTGATCCCTTGAGCGTGCCGCGGAAAGCTTCAGGGAAGCGGACACCCCGTCACCACCGCTAGCGCAGCCACCGCCGTCTCCTCCTCTCCCTTCTCCATCCTCCATACTAGTTACCATGGGCTGCGGCGCGTCGCTGATGCCGCGCGCGGGCGAGGGCGGCGCGAACGAGGCCAAGGTGGCGCCGCTCAACGGCGGCGCGGCGGCCGGCGGTGGCAAGCACAGCACGCGGTCGCCGCTCACGAAAGACCAGATCAACTCGCGCATCGTGTGCTCGCCCAAGGCCGTGACGGCCAAGGTCACGGACCGGCTGAGCATCCAGTACTCGTTCGTGTCGCAGCGCGGGTACTACCCGGACGCGCTCGACAAGCCGAACCAGGACACGTACACGATCATCCCGTCGTTCAACGGTGACGAGAGCAAGATGTACTTTGGCGTGTTCGACGGCCACGGCACGACGGGCGATCTGTGCTCCATGTTCGCCAAGAAGGAGTGTCCCGAGCGGCTCGTGCGCATCCTCGACAAGAAGTACTGCTCGTTCCTCGAGGCGTACTCCAAGTCGTTCGAGGACACGAACGCCAAGCTCCACGCGTCGCGCGTCGACGACTCGCTCAGCGGCACGACTGCGATCTGCCTCTTTCTCGACGGCGAGACCATCCACGTGGCCAACGTCGGCGACTCGCGCGCCGTGATCGCGACCATGAGCGAGGGCAAGCTCACGGCGCAGCCGCTCTCCGTGGACCAGACGCCGTACCGCTCGGACGAGCGCGAGCGCGTCAAGCGCAGCGGCGCGCGCGTGCTCACGATGGACCAGCTCGAGGGTATCGCGCCGATCCACGACAACTGGGCCGCCAACCTGAACGACCAGGTCGACGAGGACGGCGACCCGCCGCGCATCTGGTCACCCTACGGCGCGTTCCCCGGCACGGCGTTCACGCGCAGCATCGGCGACGAGATCGCCGAGACGCTCGGCGTGATCGCCGTGCCGGAGATCACGTCGCTGCAGCTCACCGAGGACGACAAGTTTGTGGTCATCGCGAGCGACGGCGTCTTCGAGTTCCTCACGAGCCAGGCCGTCGTGGACATGGTGCAGCAGTACGAGGACCCGCTGGAGGCGTGCCAAAAGGTCGTGGCCGAGTCCTACCGGCTCTGGCTCACGTACGAGCTGCGCACGGACGACATCACGATCATCTGCGTGCACTTCCGGTTCTCGGGCGAGGCACTACCGCCCAAGCGGGACCCGCGGCAGGCGAGCGAGCGCGGGCTCGACAAGCAGCAGCTGCGGCCCGTGCGCCGCGGTATGTCCAAGGAGAAGCGGCGCGCGCAGATGCGCAAGGACATGGCGCAGCTCGTCAAGGAAGAGGACCTCGCGTACCGCGTGGCCGACCACATCGTGCCCAAGACGCCCGAGCAACTGGCCGTGATCCACAAGATCACGCGCGACAATTGGCTCTTCCGACAGCTCACGCACGTCCAGAAGGAGGACATCTACGCCGTCATGGAGCGGATCGACGTGCGCTCGGGCGACGTCGTGATCAAGCAGGGCGACCCGGGCGACAAGTTTTACATCGTCGAGTCGGGCTCGTTCCAGGTAACCGTGCGCAGCGACGAGGACGACGCGAGCGGCGCCAAGGAGAACATTGTGCACACGTACATGGACAAGCAGCAGCAGGAGAACCAGTACGCGTCCTTTGGCGAACTCGCGCTCATGCACAACGCGCCGCGGTCGTCCTCGGTCGTCGCGCTCTCGCCGGGCGTGCTCTGGGGCATCGACTGCCGCGCGTTCCGCCGCGTGTTCATCAAGGCGCCGACCTCGGTGCTCGTCCAGACGCTCAAAAAAGTGGACGTGCTCAAGACGCTCACGCAGTCGCAGCTCGAGCGGCTCGCCAACAACCTGAGCGAGGTCACGTTCCAGGACGGCGACTACATCATCAACCAGGGCGACGTCGGCAACACGTTCTACGTGATCCAGGAGGGCGCCGTGATCTGTACGATCTGGGAGGAAGACAAAGAGACCAAGAAAAAGATCTCGCGCGAGGTGCTGCGGCTCAAGAAGAACCAGTACTTTGGCGAGCGCGCGCTGCTCAACGACGCGCCGCGCGCGGCCAACGTCATCTCCGTGGGCCGCACCAAGCTGCTCCAGGTCGGGCGCCGCGAGTTCGAGGAGGTGCTCGGCTCGCTGCAGGACATGATCGAGGCCGATCGGCAGCAGCGCGAGGCGCGGCACAACTTTGAGACCGCGGTCAAGAACATAATCTACAGCCCGACCGTGCGCCGCAACTCGACCATGGGCCCGCTGCGGCCGCACGACATGAAGTTCCGCATGGTCGTGCAGACCACGGACACGGGGTACCTCGCCGTGTACCAGAGCGTGAGCGAGCCGCAGCGGTTCTACACGGTCAACGTGTTCGCGCTGCGGCAGATCAAGAAGGACAAGAAGATCGACGAGGTGACCAAGTACCTCACGACCCACCGCACGATCCGGCTCGACACGCCGCTCGTGCCCGAGATGATGACGACGTGGAAGGACGACCGCGCGCTCTACATCTCGTTCGACTCGGCCATGGTCACGGAGCTCGCGGCGCTGCTCGGCGAGGAAAAGCTCTCGCGCTTCAGCGAGACCACGGCCAAGGTCTTCGCTGCGCAGTGTCTGCTCATGCTCGAGTACGTCCACACTGCCGGGTACGCCTACCGCAACATCAGCAGCGACAACGTGCTCGTCGACACGAGGGGCTTCTTGCAGCTCCACGATTTTCGGTACGGGGGATTTCGATTCGAATGGGATTGGTGATATGTACTGATTTATTATGGCATCGGTGCACGTAGCCACATGAAGAAGCTGCCGGACGAGATGCGGACGTACACGATCTGCGGCACGCCCGAGTACATGGCGCCAGAGATGGTCTCGGCGCGCGGCCACACGGCGTGCGCCGACATTTGGGCGCTGGGCATCTTGGTCTACGAGATGCTCAACGGGCAGACGCCGTTCGCGGTCAAAGACGACGAAGGGCTCAACGAGAAGGACGTGACCATGGCCGTGTACTCCAAGATCGGGCGCCACCACAAGGACGGGCTCGAGTTCCTGCGCGACGATCTCTCCAACGAGGCCATGGATCTCGTGCGCGAGCTGCTGAATCCGATCGCCGAGACGCGGGTCGGCGGCCAGGGCATCGTCGACATCAAGAAGGGCGGCTCGGTCATCCGCGCACATCCGTGGTTCAACTCAATCGACTGGGTCATGCTCGCGTCCAAGACGCAGCCGTGCGAGATGGCCGACCAACTCCAGAAGCTCTTCGACGACAACCTCGCGGCCGCCGCGTCTGTCGCGATGCCCGAGCTCGAGCGGTACGCGGGCGACGTCGACTGGCTCGAAAACTTTTAGTCACGAGGGTCAGAAGGCGTTATGTACAGCGGCGAGCGGCGAGCTAGCGGAGAGGTCGGAGTAACAAGGCCTCCCAGGACCGCCAACCCGCATGCAGTGAGAGCGTAGGCAGTCAGGGCAGTCAGCGTGTGGCAGATATACGACGATAGCGACACGAGGATGAATGGAATTGTTTTACTACGTGTTGTATTATAATTGCATTTCACTTTGAAGTTGGACGCGAAAGGTCGTGAATCCATCGGCCATTCGCTGCGTATCCAGCAAAAGAAATTCGCTCCAAGGCAGCAAGCGCCCTGATATGGCGCCAAGCGTGGAGAAGCTGCCGGCGCCCGAGGGCACGCGGCCCATGATGATCTCGATGCGCGAGATGGAGACGCTCGCGCTCAAGACCGGCAGCGGCCTGCGCGAGACCGTGCCCTTCAAGGTCTTCCCCAAGCACGAGATCCTCGAGCAGATCGCGCAGATCGGCTTCATGTGTCCCTTCCACGAGTTCCGTGCCGACGTTGCGGTGCGTCGGCCAGTCCAAACTGCTGCAAGTGTGAGGCAGAGAGATAGACACTGAGACTGGCGTGACTGGGGACTTCCCACTGGGTAGAAAATGCAGGGCGACGAACTGCTGATCATCGCGGACCCGAACGAGGTGTACGGCGAGAACTGGCTGCTCTGCGTGACGCGCAAGGCCTTCGAGGCGCAGATGGACGTGCTCCACCAGCGCGAGCGCGAGCGGCTCGAGGAGCTCGCCGCGCAGGAGAAGGCGAAGGGCGGCGGCGACGACGACGACCTCTCCAAGATCGTGTACGAGGACCGCCCGATGGTCGCGCGCGCGTGGGCGTCCGCGACGAGTAAGGACTCGCACGAGGACGTCGAGGCGCTGAGCATCCGCAGCACGCGGCAGCTCGTACGTGGCGTTGTCGGTTGGAAAGTGGGTGGTGTACGGAATTCTCACTTTCAGTGTCTTCTTCTAGATCAAGATCTCGGTGACCAAGATGTCGGACGAGATGAACGCCGACTACAAGTTCAGCGACCGCGACGCCGACCAGCGTACGGCTTCTCTACCACTTCTCTCTCTATCTCTATCTATCTATCTATCTATCTGTATCGAGTACAGCTGACGTATCTCGCTTTCTGCTGCTGGTGCGCAGTGGGCTTTGTCGAGTGGCGGCAGCACAAGGACCCCAACTACGAGCTCACGCGCATGGAGCAGGACATCGGCCTCCAGGGCATCCCCGAGCTCGTGGACAGCACGACGCAGACGAGCTGGTTCCGCTCCGTCAACAGCGCGCTCCAGTACGAGCCCATCACGATGGAGCCCAAGAAGCGGCAGGACGAGCTCGACTCGGAGAAGCTGCAGGCCTTTCTCGACAGGGTGCTGCCGCTCGTGGAGGAGGCGCTCCAGCAGAACGAGACGCTCGACATCTTCCTCGACCCGTTCGCCAATCTCGTTGAGGAGGAAGGCGCGGGCGGCGGCGGCGCGTCCAACAAGAACGAGAACGCCATCAAGGAGCTGCGCAGCTTCACGGACCTCGTGTACAGCAAGAACAAGACGTTACCGGCCATCGACTGGCACCCCAAGAAGAACGGCGTGGTCGCGGTCGCCGCCGCGGCCAACGTCAACTTTTCGCGGCGGCTCGACCTGCTCGACAAGACCGACAACTCGTTCATCCTCATCTGGAACTTTGTCGACCTCATCCACCCCCAGCTCATGCTCGAGGCGCCGCAGGACGTGCTCGCGCTGCGGTTCAACCCGTCGCAGCCGACGATCGTCGCTGGCGGCCTCTACAACGGCCAGGTCATGGTGTGGGACTTTGCCAAGGCCGAGCAGCTCATCTCCAAGGGCAAGGCCAAACCGTCGTCGTCGTCCTCGTCCAGCGCGAGCAAGAACGACGACGACCCGCCCAAGCAGATCCCGCCGGTCAAGCCGCTCCATGTGTCGTACATCGACAGCAGCCACCGCCGGCCCGTGGCCGACCTCTTGTGGCTGCCCGCGGGCGTGGAGGTCAACAACCGTGGCCACGTCGTCGCGTCCGCGGACGGCAGCGTGAACCAGTTCGTGACGATCGCCGGCGACGGCCAGGTGAGCTTCTGGGACCTGCGCTTTAAAGACCCCAAGTACCGCGGGCTCACGCGCGCGAAAGTGGACAAGTCAGCCAACGCCTCGAAGGACGCCGTGCCAGAGGTGCACTTCACGCCGATCTACAGCATTGCCCTCACCAAGGTGGAGACGGCCGGCGAGCTGGGGCTGCAGTGCATCTGCCTCGAGCGCCCCAAGGAGGACAGCGCGTCGAGCGGGCCGTCGGCGCTCATGTCGAGCCGCTTCTACTGCGGCACCGAAGAAGGTGAGCTCGTGTACGCCGACTGGCGCCCCCACGCGGCGGCAGCGGTGAGCACGACCAAGGCGGCGAGCAGCAGCGCCCACGCGTCGGGGCACGACGCGGATGGCGGCGCGTCCGGCGGCGGCGATGACGGCATCGAGTACGTGCAGTGGCTCTGCCGTGACCACTTCCGCTCAACCATCGCCGTGCGCGTCTCGCCGTTCTTTCCGTCCATCTACCTCACGGTGAGCGAGACCAACTTCCACTTGTGGAACGCCACGCAGGTGAGCAAGGCCAACGAGAGCAGCGGCCCGATCTTCGCGTCGCCGCTCTCGCTTTCGGCGCTCACGTGCGCGGCGTTTTCGCCCACACGGCCGGCTGTGGTCTACGTCGGCAAGGCCGACGGCATGCTCGAAGTGTGGGACTTCATGGACCAGTCGCACCGCGCGAGCCTCTCGGTCGGCATCACGGCGTGTGCGCTGACGTCCATCGAGTTCCGTCCGACCATGGCTGCTGGAGGAGGAGGTGCAGGAGGCGGTGCTGGGAATACCGGTGCTGCTGCGGCCAGCGCTGGGAAGGCAGGCAAACCTGGAGGTGCGGTAGGTGCACCCGCAGCCACTGCTGGTGGTGGTGGTGGCGCCGCACCAGTGAGCCAAAACGTCAAGCAGCAGCTCGTCGCGATCGGCGACCAGATCGGGAACCTGCACATCATGGAGATCCCACGCACATTGTCGCGCGCGTCCAGCGGCGAGCGGCAGAACATGGAGGCGTACTTCAAGAGGGAGAGCGAGCGCATGAAGGCGACGCGCGAGACCGTCGCGCTGCAGCAGCAGCAGGGCAGTGGGCCTGCAGGCGGAGGAGGAATGCCTCCAAAGACGGCGTCTCCCGATGGCCGAGCGACGGCGGCGGCCTCGACTGCCACAGCGGCGACCGGTCCCGTGGACGACGAGTTCTTCAAGCAGATGGAGAACGAGTTCTGCCGCGAGCTGGGCATCGACTTCACGCAGACCGCGCCGGCGTCGTGACTCGTAAGGTGAGCGAGTGGACCACGTCACAAAAACGAGGGAATGTAGCCATGCGGATAGCTACACCGTTCTGATTGACTGAGAGTAGACGTACTGTACATACGCGAATAAGGGCCCCCTCCATTTTCACCAAGCAAGTGATGGATTGACGCAGAACGAGCAGACGCACGAACGATCGAGCTTTGTCGAGAGCGAGCGAGCGAGAGAGAGAGGGAGAGAGAGAGAGAGAGAGAGAGAGAGAGAGAGAGAGAGAGAGAGAGAGA
>JAADVV010000810.1:0-12062 GCA_023335905.1 Pythium pyrilobum
CGCTCGCCCAGCGCAGGTGAGAGAGGTGCTCGACCTCGTGGGATGGCCCACGCGACGACGCACTCGAGACTGCGGTTGTTGATGGGCTGAAGTCGAGCACGAATCGGTCTTTCGTCAACGAACTGAAGGCGAACTCGAGGGCTCAGCAGCACGCCGCTGCGTGAAACGCGAGTGAAGTACCAGCTACGCCCGTCTGTCGCGATGCCGTTCACGCCACGATCTTCGCGCTCTCCAAGCAGAGCGGCGGCACACACACTGAGACACCGCCTGGCTCATGGCTCCGTGCGGTCTCTTCACTTCGACAACACACCGCGGAATGCAGTGATGGTCGACGATGTACTTGACCAGCAGATCTTCTCGTCCACCTCTGGCGCGGATGTGCTGTCGCGGACAAGGGGGTAAAGAGAAGCGAGGACTCACCTCGGCATCAACAACGTCCAGCACACTGACGCGATCGACTATCAGAGCTGGGGAGCTCACGATATGACTAGAGGATGAGACCGTCTCATTCTCGTCTTCCAGGTCTATCGTTGCGGTACCGACACGCTTCATGTCGGGCGGGCGGTGGCATCCGCGACGAGAACGAGTCGGCGGTCGTCGATTGGACGACGTTTCCGACACGTTGCCCGGTCACAGCTTAATGCATGTCGACGAATGGAGTTCCCGAGAGGTTGTTGGCGGACAGCGCCGCGAGGATATCCGTCCGCGTCATCGCTGGAAGTCTTGTGCTGGACGCGACGCCTTTTGGTGAGTGACAAGCCGCCCGGGAGTGCAGTGCAGTCGGCGGGTTCGAATCGCTGTTCACTGTTCACAGGATCGCTCTCGCTTGCTAAGAAAACGGATCGCATCTGCAGTCCAACTCCGAGCCAGATCAAGTCCCATCGCACAGACGCGGTGCCTTTCTCTCTCTCTCGCGATTTGACAAGGAGACACGGCTCGAGCAGTGAGTGGCCTGTTTTTCTTCCTGTCTCTCTCTGTGCGTCGAACAAAAAACGAGAACATGGACCTTCGATCGACACGGGAACTTGCCATCAAACGACTGCAGCGTCCAGCACGGGTCGTCCGCCCGCGCCTCGTCGTCCGACTTGTACACGCCGCTCGCGTTGTCAGAGAGGCCCACGCCTGTACGGCGTTTCAGTCCACAGCATATTCGCGTGGAGGTGTCTTTCTCTTCCCGTGTCGGGCGACAAGAGATTGACACGACGTCATGGCGGTCTCTCACTCTCACCCTGTGGCATCAACCTTCAGTCGACACAGACGACCTATCAAGAGAAGACCACGGCACCGAGTTCTGTAGGGCGCCCACGCAGAGACGCGCGAGGCAAATGGAATCGGCGGCCTCTCGACCGATCCGAGATCCGAGGCTGCTGTTGAAGTGGTCAGCTATTTCCATTATATCAGCATGTCCGCCGTTCTTCCGTCTCCGCTGCCTCCGCTCGCGGACGCGCAGCCTCACCTGCCCGACCAGCAACGCGACGTGGACGTCTACTCAAGAGTGTGCTCCGCACCATCAGCGAGGCTCTCTCCTCAGATGCAGTAGCACGTGGTGTCCGCGTCAACATCCGTCGAACCGACGCTCGCCGACTTGGTGGTACGCGAAGACCGCTCGGACTCGGCAGCGAAGAGGCTCTGCGGTCTCCGCGCGAGCTGCGTGGGCGGCCCGTTGCCCACAACCGCACCTTGCGCCACGGCGAGCACCTGCCCGGCGTCGCGGATGAGAAGCTCGTGTTGCGTGACCGCCAGCACCGTACACTGCCTGGACTCGGCGAGCCGCCGCAGCGCCTGCACGACGCGCGCGCAGCTCTCCTGGTCTAACGCACTCGTCGCGTCGTCCAGCAGCAGCACGCGAGGCCGCAGTAGCAGCGCGCGCGCGATCGCGAGGCGCTGCCGCTGGCCGCGCGAGAACTTGGCGCTGTCCACCGGCGTGTCGTAGCAGTCGGGCAGCTCCGTGATGAACGCGTGCGCGTCCGCCATCTCACACGCCTGGACGACGTCGCGGAGCGGAGCCGTCGGTCGTCCGAGGCGGACGTTGTCCAACACGGAGAGGCGGAGCAGCACGGGCTCCTCGTGGACGATCGCGACGTTGGACCGCAGCCACCGGACGTCGAGCTGCTGGATCGGCGTGGCGCCGACGTGGATGCAGCCTCCATCCACATCGTAGAGGCGAATCAGCAGCTGCAGCAGCATGCTCTTGCCACCGTCGCTCGCGCCGACGAGAGCCGCGGTCTCGCCCGCGGGAATATGAAGCGTCATGCCGCGCAGGACGGACGACACCGGGCAACTCGGGTACGAGAACTCGACGCCGCTCGCGCGGATCTCGAGCCCCCTCGTGGCTTCCGCCGCAGTTTCTGCTGCATCCTGTGTGCTGCCGTCTCCATCGAGACACGCTCCGTTCTCGTCGTCGACGTCGACGTCGGGCGTGTGCTCTACTAGCGCGAAGATGCGCTCCGCCGCGGCGGTCGCGGCCTTCTCGTCCGACACGAACAGCGCGGTCTCGTCGATACACATGGCCGACACGTTGGCCAGGTTGAACGACCCGTAGAAGAGCTTGAACGTGGTCGCGCCGCTCTGGATGAGTCGCGCGCCGGCGTAGTTGAGCACGCCGTAGCCGGCCCACTTGACGAGCTGGCTGACCGCGATAGCGAGCGCCGACGAGTAGCCCGTGCGGATCGCGACGCGCGTCGGCAGCTCGAGCGACGCGCAGAACTCGGCGAGGATGGTCTCCTGCAGGTTGTGCTCCGCGATGGTCTGCACGTTGTGGATGACCTCGTTGGCGATGCGGCCGGCGCTCGCGAGCGTGCGATCACCTTCTTCCTGGGCGAGCCACGTGATGCGCTGGTCCACGTAGATCGTCGCGACCACGAGCAGCACAATGCCGACGAACACGAGCGTGACGTGCCAGCTGCCGATCGCGCACGAGAGCACGAGCGACGCGGCGATGACCACGAGGTTCTGCGTCTTGCGGCCCTGGATCTCGCCGGCGATGATCTTGACCGCGGCCGTGTCGTTGGCGAGCATGCCCGAGAGCGCGCCGGCCGAGTGGGTCGGCGCGTCGAACCACTTCATCTCCTGCCGCAGCATGGACCGGAACGCGAGCGCGCGCATGCGGTTGGTCAGGCGGCGCGCCATCAGCCGGAGCGAGAGGCTCTGCGTGAACGCGCTCGCCGCGAGCGCGACGCCGACCGCGAGGAAGAGCAGCAAATACGTGTCGGCCGCGCGCGTGAGCTGCGCGCTGTCGTGGAACGCCTCGATGCGGTAGAGATCCTGGATCATGTCGACGCGCAGCACGACCGAGACGGGGTACGTTGAAGAGCGACCGTTGAGCGATAATCTTTCCACAAAGAATTATCGCCGCCATCGCGAGCACGAGCAGGCCGCGGTCCGCGGCCGCCAGCGCGACCACCTTCTTGAACGCGCTGGGCGAGGGCGTCGAGTCCAGCGGCACGACCTCGGCGATCTGGACGGCGAACGGTGCGGGCGACTCCCCAAATGCCAGTGCGTGGCTGCCGCTGCACTCGAGCAGCGCAAAGTCGCTGAGCCGCGCGTACGAGTCCATGAGCACCGCCGGCGACTCGAGCGGCGGCTGCCGGTCGGCGCGGCTCGCGCCTCGCTCTGCTTGAGAGCCAGCGAGGTCGGTTGGTGTTGCACGGTAGAACGAGCCCAAGAGGCTCTTGCCCGTCTGGTCGGTTGACTCGCGCTCGTGCGGGGGACGCGACACCCTGTTTTGGTACCGAGACGACCGGTGCAGCGCGACCTGCGTGAGCCGCGTCTGCATGGCCGCGCCATCGCCGCCGCCGCCTTCTCCACCGCACTGGCCGAACAACGCGCACTACCGGCTCGAGGGGTTCTGGGCGAGTGCGTCGTACGGCCCCACCTCGCTGATGCGTCCGCCTTCCATCACGAGCACGATGTCGGCCTTCTGGATCGTCGCCAGGCGGTGCGCGATCACGATGCTCGTCACGGCGTCGCGCGCGACGAGCTCGTCGAACGCGCACTGCACGAGATCTTCGCTCGTCGGGTCCAGCGCGACGGTCGCTTCGCCCAGAAGAAGCACACGAGGGTTGCGTACGACGGCGCGCGCGATCGCGAGCCGCTGCCGCTGGCCGACGGACAGCACGCCGCCGTTCGCGCCGATCGCGGTCGCGTATCCGTCGGGCAGCGACGCGATGAACGCGTGCGCGTGGGCGACCTGGCACGCGGCGACCACGTCCGTCGGAGGCGGACGGACACCCGTAGCGCACGTTCTCCAGGATCGTCGTCGCGAACAGCACGGGCTGCTGGCGCACGACGCCAAACTGGGCGCGCAGCCACCGCAGGTTGAGCTTCTTCAGGTCGTAGCCGTCGATGAGAATGGTGCCGAACGCCGGGTCGTAGAGCCGCTCGAGCACGCTGATCAGCTAGCGCGACGCGCTGGCCGGCGGTGACGGTGAACGAGCACGTCTTGAGCACGAGATCCTTGGGTCGCGTCGGGTACGCGAAGACCACGTCCCTGAACGTGATCGAGCAGTCCAGCCCGCGGTCGTCCAGGCGGAGCCGCCTTCGCGTCGGCAGTCGATCGCGCTGCGCTGCCTCTCGATCTCGAGGATGTACACGGCCGCGGCGTGCGCGCCGGCGAGCGCCTCCATTGCCGGCGCGGCCATGCCGATGACGAGCAGCCCCGTGATCTCAAGGAAAATGGCCGGCAGCGCCTTGGCCATCGTGGGCACGACCGAGTCGTTGGCCGCCACGAAGCGGCCGCCGAGCCAGAGCCCGTACCCGTAGAGCACGAAGGATAGGAACTGGATCACTGCGACGGTGACGGCGACGGCGCGCGAGAACTTACGATAAGCGGCCTCACCCGAGTGGAGGAAGTTCTGGAAGCGAGCGAACACCGAGTCCTGAACGTTGAAGGCCATGACAGTGGACACGGACGTGAGCGCCTCCTCGGCGACGGCCGCGGCGGTCGAGTACTCGTCGGTCTCCATGGTCGTCGCCTTGGCCACGAATTTGACGAACACGTAGATCGAGGCGAGGAACAAGGGAAGCGTCGCGGCGATGAGCAGCGCGACGTTCCAGCCGCGCTGGATGCCGACGCCCATGGCCAGCACGACCTGGGTCGCGTGCTTGACGAACTGGCCGAGCTTGCGGCCGAGCCCGTCCTGGATCACGACCATCGTGCTGCCGATGTCGGACGAGAGGCTGTAGGGATTGGTGGCGTCGAACCACGCGAGCTCTTGGTACACGAGCGTCTCCATGACGGCTTCGCGCATCACGCGCGTCTGCCGCGACGCCGAGTGGGTGAGCAGCGCGATGCACAAAAACTCGGAGACGGAGATCCACAAGGCGACGCCCACGAGCGACCAGACGACGTTCTGGAGGCCGTCCATGTCGACGTTGTGCGGCAGGAAGTTGGGGTTGCTCAGCGCCGTCACGGCGTCGGCGAAGACGATATTGGCCACTGGGAGACTGGCGCCGGAGACCAGCGCGGCCAGCAGCCCGACGGCCATCAGTGCGTGATCGGTTCGGTCCGCGTGGGCGAATAACGCCCAGAGTTTGCTCGCAGGCGGTGGCGCCACGTCGTCGCCACGCGGCTTGTGTGGCTTGAGAAGAGCGTCCTCACGTCGACGGCAGTGGGAGGCTGCTGACAAAGGCTTGCCACGGAAGAGATGGACCCCCGTTGGTTGCGATGGTCGGAAGTTTGCGCGGTGCTGCCGCTGGAGCGGCAAGGCGTCGGCCGTGCTCATGGGGGCAACCTGCATGGCGTCCGCCGATGGAAAGAGCAAATGGCAAAGCCGCGGATTCGAGAACCACGGCGATGGGCTCCTGCGCGTAGCTGCTCGCGGGCCATGCGACGCGACACCAGTGGACAGGGAGAGGGTTCCCCTTCCGCTGGTTCTGTCCTCGCACGGGTGAGCTCAGAATGCGTCATTGCGGATCGTGGTGACCCCACCAGCCGAACAAGGGACGGCCATGAGATTTCGATTCAAGGTGATACTTAAATAGTTGGTACAAAACCAGGTTAGACGGGATGCCACCCTTAGAGTATGAGATTATACGATTACACCCTATTTTGTAGAATTCAGTTGATCTGTAGGCGATCCATGCGACGTGTGCGACCGCAACGTGGCGGCCAGACGACGACATGGTGGTCTATGCTGTTGTGAGGTGTCACTTGTTGAGTTCCGGGGAAGGACTCGGTCCGTGCAACTTTAAAACGGAGGGCGACGAGTTTCGCCTCTCGGCCTCTCCGTTAATATTAAATAGTCGAGAGACCTCGTCGACCTTCAAAGCGATACCTTGAAGGCTGGTGATCTGCCGTCGTGCCGGAGTCGCCCGCGTGCCGAGTGAAGCCATCGCTGCACACACAGAATCAGACTTCTACCGCGCCTATATGCTGTGATGCCCAGATACAGTAGCGGCTTGCGGCATTCGGCCTCTGTCGTCTTGTAGGCATTGGACTGAGCAGACACACAGCGGAGCCTTCACGAGTCGCCAAGGCATTGCCACGTTTTATCTTACATCAGTACCTTAAACCCTTATAGCGAAGAGTGGTGGTCAACTTCAATCCCTCGTTTCACACATCTCCAACAGGGGACCGTGGGCCGTTTTCCCGCGCTTCCTCCTGCCTCTCCGCCGTCACGAACATCAATTGCCGTTGGCTCGCCTCCCCCCACAGACTCAGTACGTAGAGCCACGGGCCCGCGCCGCGCCGCGCCGTCGTCCTCCTCCAGCGCCAATGGGGCCTTCCCCAGCGGCACCTACGGCAAGTACAAGCGCGCGACTGCCTACTTCCTCAACTAGCTCATGCGCGCGCGCAACGGCGGCGTCGGCGCCGTGCTGTCGCGCCAAAGAAGTCACTCGACGTCTACGAGCGCATCGTCGCTGCTGTAGCTCTGGCCGCGCGCCATGGAGGCGTGCGAGGTCGCGATCACGCTGCGCGCGCGCGTCGCGACGTTCTTCCCACCGGAGACCGACGACGACTCGCACGCGTTCTTCCTCGGAGCGTCTTGCGCATGTGGCGCAAGACGCTCCATGAGGCGCAGAAGCCGTTTGCCGTGGCCACCAGCGAGAAGAAGGCGGCACTCAAGGAGCCCAAGGAACCCAAGGAGGTCGACTTCACCAACTACGAGGTGCTGTCGCTGCCCGACGACTACTTCCCGGTCGTGGCAAGCGAGCCGACAGCGCCCAAGGTGCCGACGCTGTCGGCGGCCGAGCGCAAGCGGCTCGCCGACGAGGCATTCGCCGAGGATGTCAGCATCGAAGTGGCGTGTTTCTTCATGGAACTCGAGGAACGCTCCGAGACCGTGTACATCGCCTTTTACGGCGTCAAGATGCAGGAGAAGACGCTCGTGGAGGCCATGGCCGTGACCAAAGTGGCTATCGACTGTGCGTCGACGGTCGTTGCGAGGCTGCAGTTGCGGTTCTCGGCCATCGAAGACGCGCGAGACGTGCTCACTATGATGCAGGACTACATCTCTGTGGAGGTCGTCCACGCGATATTGCCGGAGGTCTTCATGGCGTGGATGGGCGACGAATCCGGGGAGCCAGAGTACCAGTATATCCAAGGAACGATCTTGGCCGACATGTTGTGGATCACGCGTGCGTTACGGTGCTTTGCGGTGACTGTAATCGAGAACCCGGACGACCCGATCAGCATCGACGAAGGTTCGGTGACACGTACAACGAAGAGCGCACGCCGTTCTACCTCGCGCCAGATCTCCATGGAGATCAGTACTTCTTTGCGCAGCAGTTGGCGCCGCTCTTTAATGATTTGCTCGAGCGTCGCGAGGAGAACGAGATGTACGACCCGAGGACTTTCACGGGATGATACTTGGGCACCATGGACTGCGTGTTCAAGTCGGGCCACGTGTCGGTCGACGTTGTATTCATGACTATCTGCTGGGTGCGCGCTGTCGCAGCACTTCAAGGACAAGGCGGGCTTGGACGAAACATCAGCCTCTCGATCATGCATCGCTGGGAAGTGGACGAGCGGCTGCGCTGGTCGATCGGGTACGGTGGAGTGCGCCAGGCATCGCCTTCGCTGGACAAGAACATGGAGAGTGCGCTCGTCACCATGCAAAAGCGTGAGGACACGACGTCGTTGCTGCAACTCTGGTCACGTCCCGCTTCCGTGCGTTCGCGCACATGTACTCGGCGCTACGCGATCGCCAGCTCCTCGGCGCCATCCCGTTCTTCGAAGACCTGATAAAAGTGTACGAGCGCGCCTTGTTTACGCCCTCTTGTGCAGCTGCCACGCATGGATCGTACATGCGGACGTACATGGTCAGCTCCAACATGACGGAGGCGGCTATCGATGCCATGCTCAATCGCCGCGCTCCACCGCCAGAACGACTCGCAACTCGTGTGCGCGAGTACTTCCACTTGAAGGACGTGTCAAAGATCTATCGTCTGCTCGTGGAGAAAGATTTCTCCGTCTTGCCACAAGAATTGACCACTACGTCTTCTTGGGAGAACATGCTCGAAGAAATCTCGGATCTGTGCTCGGATAAGCTCTTCGACTCGCGCGTGCTGTCGCGAGACATGCTGAAGGTGTCTGACGACCTGACGGACGTCTTCCGGTCCCTCTGTGATAGCCTCGACCGCCAGTCGACTTTGGAGGAGCAGATCGCGAAGGCCTCACCTCAAGTGCCTCAAAGGGTGGCGATCAATCGAGCGTTAGAAGACGTCGTGGTGAACCCACTTCTTCATCTGCTCGACTGTCTGAACCTCGACGGCTCAACGGTTGCTACGGCTGATGCCGCGGACCTTGTCCGGCAGAGCCGTTCCCGGCTGAGTCTGAACTCCATAATCGACGGAGCCTCTGGCCGATTTAGCGAAATCGTCTCGGGATTCTGCCGCCGCGCGGCTGGCGTGATCAGCCGGAAGTTTGGTGTGTTGAGTTCAGCGGAGATCGAGAAGACGTACTTCGTGTTCCCTTCGACTCCTAATTGGGCGACAATTGAATTTGGCGAGGCGGACTTCCTCGACAACTCGCAAACGAAATCCACGCTGGTCTCGTTTAACACGCTGTTCGAGATGGTGGAAAACAGCGACGGACCTCTCCGCGACGACCAGTTGGCGCAGGTGAAGGACTTCGTTCGCGAAGACCCCGCCATTCTCGCAGTAATGTCTCCCAAGACGACGATAGAGTTGCGCACTCTGCTCCATCAGGCAGCTGCGGCGCGTGCACGGGACCGCCATCTTGTCGAGTGGATGATTCAGATGGGACCTCTCCACCACCAGCCAAGTATATCCGAAACCAGACTTTGGAGGGAGTGTCCAAGCCGAAAACAAGTGCCGAGAAGTTGCTGTGCAACACGCTCGCTGTTCATTCTGCCGCCAAATCCGGGCTCGTGGACATGGTGCGTCTGCTCCTTGAAGCTGATTGCCTGCGCGACCTCAACGTGACGACGTATCGCACGAAGGAGTCACTGGCGCACATTGCCGTCAAGAATGGCGATCGCGCGACGTTCGATCTTGTCGTCCAAATGGGAATCAATGTCACCCGCAGAGACTCGTCTGGCAAGTATGTGCATGATCTCACGAAGGACGACTCATGGAGGCGCGAGATCGTTGAGATGGTGGTTTGGCAGCGTCGATCGGACGAAGCAGTTAAGGCCCACAAGGCGAAGAAGCATGAACCGCTGATCCGAGAGGACACCATTGCGAAACGTGAAATGCTGCGCAAGGCGCTCGCAAACCAACGCGACACCGAGCATGCGGGGAAATCCGGCGGTGCATCAAGTCGCGCGTCGGCAAAGCAGCCTCCCGCTGTCAAACCTTCTTCGGCATCTTCCAGTGGTGCGACTAGCGCCTCTCTCGACGCGAGTTCGAACGTGGTTCCGTCAGGAGGAAGCAACAAGAAGAAGAAGAAAAAGAAGAAGACGAAGGCCAATAAGGAGGACTCTACCGCGCCAGACCCGAACGCAGAGTCGCGTGCTGAAGCGCACGCGCAGATGGTGCACCTTCTAATCACCAGTGAGCAAGCTGTCAAGTCAACCGCGCGGACTGACCACGGAAATGCAGCGGATCGAATCGAGAAACTGACTGAAGCGTTGGATGCGCTGAAGGACGGAAATGAGGATAACGATGGCCGTGAAGAGATCGCTGCCTTGGCGCTCGACATCGTGGACGCCCTGAGGATCAACATACACTACTTTGCGAATTCCAAGAGTATGTACGGCTTCTCTCGCGACCTCATTGAGCGAGAGACCGCGGACGGAACGCATGCTCTGCATCTGCTCAACAAGTTCTATCGGCAGCTCCCTCAACCGCCGGTACTTCCACACCACGAAATGTGGCAGCTCTCCGAGCGACCAACAAGCACGGCCCACTCCCCGTTGGACAAGCTGAAGCAGCGTGCAGGATGGACAGTCCACTTCGAAGACTTCCTCACCTTGGGGTTGTGTATCGCGCGGTTGTACACTGCCGGCGGGCGCAAGCCACAGGCTAAGGAGACGCTCGAGATCGTTGTGCGGCGTCTGCTCAAACTCAAACAGCGACCACCTGCATTCAGACAGTACGTGATGCGCTACGTGATGGAACGACGGGTCGCTGGGCTGCCCCCCGCGCGGGCTCCACGCTTGAGACGCACCGGCAGCTCGAGTGGTACACATGCGACCAGGGCTTAGCCGACGCGGAGACAGTAAGCCGACTGGACCGCATGCACGGCTGCAACTGGTTTGTGCGCATGCGAAGCACCCACGAGGCTTCATCTCCGCCGCTGCAGCGCTTCATCAACGACGTGCGGGAGACGGCGCCACCTGAAGTGAACGTTGTGTTCACGGGCGGCTTCATCGCCGTGGGCGATGAGTCTCCAGAGCAGCTCGCTCACACGCTCGCGTTCCTCACGTCGGTTGGCGACCGCCTCGACGCCCAGATCGTCGGCTCTGACGCGGAAGCCGCGGGCGTCAACTTCCTCAAGCTGCTCAACTTTGAGTTCTCGGCTACGCAGATCGTGCCAGAAGCGTAAACCGTCGACCCCTGTCGACGTGGTGGTGAGTAAAACCAGTAGGTGATCTGTGGATGTGCTGCAACTAAATGATCGAATGGACTCTTTGCCACATTGTAGTACCACATCAACCTCCCTCTCGCCGTCTCTCGCTTTCTCTTCCCACCCTCCTCGACTGGTCATTGACGAGCGTGGGGCTTCCGCCTTGTCCGTGGTCGGCAACTAGATGGGCATCCACTCGTGTACTGCGTGCGCACCGGCCTCGCGCCGAGGCTCGAAGACGAGGCGGCCGCGTAGCATGCCGCAGTGCTCGTGAAGCAGCGCGTAGGCCTCCGCTTCGGTGAGGTCGTTGGCCATGGCGTGCGGGGGCGAGACGAGCGACAGTGTGCGACTGTGGCATCTACGCGTCGGCTGCTGCGTCTGCAGCTTCTACATCGGACGCACTATTAATAGTGAAGCTCACCTGTCTGTTGAGCAACGCGACACCCAAGTCTTCGAGAGAACGAGCACTCTCGGCACCACCAGTGAGGCCAGTCGCCTGTCGCGATCCACGCTCGAGCGTTAGGCCACAACGTTATATCTGTCACCGAAAGGTATCCGATTGGTCGGAGTTGGCTATTGACAGGGACAGTTCGGGGAGCCGTCGATGGAGACTGTACAACTGATAGTATACGACCGTACTGTCCATTACAGAAGTATTACCGTATACTATTAATAGTAGTAGAGACTGCGTCCCGTCCTACTTCGGAAGTATTAGGTTGCCTCAACTTGAGGTGTCCGTCGTAATCAGTTGCTGCGAGTGGATGACCACTGATCGTCCCAGTTCAACGTGGCGCGTCCTTTGGCTTCGAAAACCTCCAGCAATGGATACGTGGAGCATCTTCCAAATGGTAGCTCCGTCGTGATGGATCACGCAAAACCTCTGAAAAGGCATCCTAGCCGATGATGGGTTCCCAGTTTTTTTATTCGAAATTCGCCGGCGACTGATGCGAGAGGGACAGTCATCGTCGCGACCTAGAGCGCTGAAGCCCGGAGAAGAAGTTACCGTCAACTACGGGAGGAGCTTGTGGGTTATTTGTCGGTGCGGCGAAGCAACTTGCCAGCATAGATGTTTACAGCATGTGGTATATCC
>JAADVV010000811.1:0-12057 GCA_023335905.1 Pythium pyrilobum
CACCGAAGCGAGCTCGTCGCCGCGCGAGCTGCTAAAGCCGACGGTCCAACTGCGCGTCTCCACACGCTTCTCGTACTGGTCCATACTCTCCTCGTCGCGGGCGCCTGCCGCGGCAGCGGCGACCACGGGCTTATCAATCGGCAGCGCCGCGAGCGCGAGCGGCTCGGTCATCAGCAGCCTCTCGATGCGCTTCTTCTTGGCCGCGAGCGCCGCGAGCTCGTCGTCGTACTTGGTCGAGTGGCTCGCCATGGCGTCCGACAACTTCTTGCGCATCTCGGCCTGCTGCTCGAGCGAGCCGTCGACGTCGAGGGACGGCAGCGCGTTCATCTTTTGCTTGAGAACGACGCGCTTCTTATCGGCCACGCGGATCGCGTCGCGCACGCGCACGAGCGGCGCATAGTCCTGCGCGACGCCGAAGAGCAACCACGCACGCAGGTCCACCGGCTCGCACTCCTTGGGCACACCCGTGAGCACGAGCACGGCGCCGCCGGCGTACATCGCGTCCTGCAGATCGTCCTGCGGCGGCGGCTCGAGCCGCTCGTGGACCACGTAGAACCACTTGGCCTGCGCCGTCGGCGGCAGCACCTGCGTCATCCAGTCCTTGGGCCACAGCACATCTACAGCCAGAACGACAAACAGACAGACACACGTCGGTGGTGAGTTACTCGTCGTGCAGGTGGTTATGCACGATCTCTCTACTCACTGCCGAACGGGTCCTTGAGCAGCAGCGCGTTGCACTGGAAGAGCTCGTTGATGCGCTTTCTGCGTACCCACAGGAGGCACTAAGTCAGGATGTGGGAGGAGTTGGTTATGGCGAAGAGGAACCGAAGCGCACAGCGTGAAGTCGGCCCGCAGCACGCGCTGGAAGGCAAAGTCGCTCGGCTTGTCGCAAGTCGGGTCGTAGCGCGCGACCATCATCTGGTCCTGCTTCATCTCCTCCACCATCTTGCCCGTCTTGCCGTCCACCACGAGCTTCCCCGTGCGCGTCGCCATCGTGGTTTCCCCCGTCTCTCTTCGTTATCTGCCAGTCCCTACTGCCGCCACCTCCGTGAAGTTGCTCGCGTCGCTTCATGATTCATGTAACGTTATGGGCTTGTCCATTTACATTGTTATTAGAAACGCGTTGCTAACACCGATTGTCACTTTTCTGCGGTGTTCCTCGTAAAACCGTATCGATAGTGACCTGCGGCAACTCCATCCACCATCGAAGCAGGGATAACGAGCAGGCGAGGACAGAGATGTCGAATATCTACGTGACGGAGCCCAACACGGAGGGGAAGGTGCTGCTGCACACGTCCTTCGGCGACCTCGACGTCGAGCTCTGGCCGCAGCAGGCGCCCAAGGCCTGCCGCAACTTCGTGCAGCTCTGTCTCGAGGGGGTACGTTCCACGGGTCGAGCAGCTACGGCAACATGGAGCGTGACCTCTGGGTTCTCACGCCTCTGTCTGTATGTGGATGCCAGTACTATGACCACACGATCTTCCACCGAATCATCAAGGGTTTCATGGTGCAGGGCGGCGACCCGACGGGCACGGGCAGCGGCGGCGAGAGCATCTACGGCGCGCCGTTCGCCGACGAGTTCCACTCGCGGCTCAAGTTCAACCACCGCGGGCTCGTCGCGATGGCCAACGAGAACGCGCCCAACACGAACCACTCGCAGTTCTTCTTCACGCTCGACGCGTGCGAGTTTCTCAACCGCAAGCACACGATCTTTGGCAAGATCACGGGCAACACGATCTTCAACTTGCTGAGCGTCAGCGACGTGGACACTGACGACCGCGACCGGCCGGCGACGCCGCCCAAGCTGCTCGGCGTCGAGGTGTTGTGGAACCCGTTCGACGACATCGTGCCGCGCGTGACGACGCGCCGCACCGCGGAGGAGAGCGACGTGTCGCGCAAGAAGCGCGAGCGCAAGGCGACGAAAGACCGGAAGCTGCTGTCGTTTGGTGACGAGGAGGGCGCATTCGACGATGAGATGAGCAAGAAGAAGAAGAAGAAGACCAAGTCCAAGATGATGAGCAGCCACGACCTGCTCGAGGACAAGAAGCTCACGGCCCAAGTGGACGAGCAGATCGCGCAAAAGATCGCAGAGGCGGCGAAGGAGGACGCGACGGAAGCGAGGAATGGAGCCGCCAAGAAGAAGTTGGACGCGCGCGCGAGCCTCAAGGCGGCGGTCGCAGCTGCCGCGGCAGGGAAGACGGCGGCCGAGGTCAGTGCGACGGACGCCGATAGCGACCACGTTGACGTCAAGGAGAAGGCAAAGAAGCACAAGACCGCAGCCGGCGACGAGCGGGACGAGTACACGCGCCTGCGCGAGGAACTCAAGCGCGACAAGAAGGCCGCGGTGGTGCTGCTCGGCGACAAGGCGCGTGAACAGGAACAGGCCAAGGCAGCCCACGACGTACTGACACCGCTGCAGCAGCAGCGCATGAAGTACCTCGAGCGCAAGAAGGCGGCGAGCCGCTCGGGCCGACAGCAGGAAACGCTCAAGAAGCTAGAGCAGTTCAAGGCGACGCTGCAGATCGTGCATACGGAGGTTTTGAGCAAGCCCAACGGCCATGAGGAGAAAGAAGCGTACCACGGCCAAGTGCTGGAAGACGATGACGTCGCCAAGGACGGTAACGAGGCAGCAGACGACGATACAGTCAAGGACAAGTCGTGGATGGCGGCTAAGCTCAAGTTCAAGAAGCACATCGATGTACGTGGAGATCGGCGTCAGAGCCGAGAGGACGAGACGACGTGTGGACACTAACGACGGACTTGGTGTACTGATCTGCAGGACCAACTCCGGAACAACTTTGGCCCAACGACGGATGTAAGTGGGTGGGTCGGTTGAGATTGATCGACACGAAGCTCACCGTTTGCCTTGTCTGTGCAGGATTACTTGACCATCGACACCCGCACGGAGACGAGCAAGCCCAACACTGACCGCAGCGCCGATAGAGACCGTCGCGAGCGCGACGGCCACCACCGCAGAGACCGCAGCCGCGAGCGTCGCCGGTCGAGGTCAAGAGAGCGGGAGCGCCGACGATGAGCCGACCCCCAGCTCTGGCTCGAACGGGATGGAAGTATATGAAGTCACCCGCAGGGAATGAATGCAGACACAGTGTTTCCCTTCATAGGTGGTGTGTGTCTTGGAGTTTGTATTGGATGGTGGCACGCGTCAGTCGTGCCGCACTCAGCTGCGTTCCCGTGAGGCTTGCGGCAAGAGCGCGTCAATGTTCACGCGCCGCTGCGATTCGGCTTTGGCGACCCAGAGCGGATTGTTCCGCCTTGCCGGTGAACGTCGACGCGATGATGACGGTCGAGGGACGAAGCGGGAACGCTAAGGCAGAGGCGATACGACGGGCGACGCAGGTTGGTGGAAACTTCGACACTTCCAACTGGGAAGTGTCGAAATTGTCGAAGCTCCCACCAACCTGGCAAGTTGGTACATGTAGGTTACCTTCGTGAAGTTCCCACCAAGATTCGGGTGCGGTCGTAGTACGACTCGTTCAGTGCGGTATGATAGTGGCGGCCTGAGTCAGGCCACCACTACATTACGTATTAGTATCAGCTGTACGTCAGCGCCTGACGTACTATGCAGCTGAATGCAGTTGCGGATCGTCACTATCTTCGAGATCATTGGTAGCGTAATAGTACTGTATATCGAACGCTCTTTCCGCTCGCCGCCTCGGTGGTGTCCCAGAATACTGACTGTTGGGAGGTCGCGTGCGTTCCGTAGCTGGGTGGATAGTGTCATGCAGTACTCTATGGGCCGCCCGGTTTCGTATCACGCCTTGCGTATCCGTGCTGTGCAGTATCGTCCGCGAGCGGGAGGCCTTCCACCGTCGGCGCGACGCGAGCGTGGCGTTCCAAGGTTTATTCTTACCAACCGCACGCGAGAAGAGGGCATTGGCCAGTACCGGTAGATAGCTCGCTCAACGGCCGCATCGACGAAAGCATCCTCCAGATCTAAAACAGATATACCAGACTTTAATACCGTACTGTAGACAACAGTGCGACGACTACAATCTGTAGCCGTCGCCTTCGCGCGAGTCGGCCATTGACAATGACCCATTTTGCCGCCGCGGTAATCAGTGATTACCGCGTGGCCCACGACGTCGGCGGACGAGACGCCGTTGTCCGTGTCCTCTGGTTGCACCTGTAAAGCCCACTCAGCGAGAGTGCGCAATGCGTGGGTGAGTGGCTCACCCACGCATTGTGCATTATCCAGCCGCGGCGGGAACAGATCGCCGAGGATCAGCAGCGCCCGCGTGCACAGCTGCCCCGCCGAGGATGACAACACGGTCGGAGACCGTGTGAAAAAAAAGAAATTATTATCGAGAATGGCTCCACCTTCGCACGCCAGCGCACAGTGCACGGGACCGCCTGCAATCGCGACGTCGCGGGCAACAATCGCAACGTCGTGGACTGTACAGTCAACCCCGTGCTCTGGCACCCATATAGAATGATTGCTTGTCAGATATGATCTCATCGGATGTCCCAGACCTTCCTATACTAACAATATAAACTGTCAGGATAGATACGTCCCACGATTTCACTGGTTCGGGTTAACTGTACTGTAATTGTACACTCCCTCTCTGTAGGGCCTGTGACAGGCGCGTCTACCAGGCTACTGTGGTGCTGCCTGTTCACTGAAGAGGCGCACGCGTGCGGAAGGGTCCTCTCGTGTCTCACGTAAATGCTGCCGACTCGGCCCGAGTGTGGATACTGGACTGTCGCAGGGGAGCCACTTTTGAACCAGTGGGACTCCCACAACATACCCATTGGGACCCAGACGACGGACTCGGCCGCCGAGTCGTACTGTACGGTAGCACAGCACGGTACCTATCGGTAGAGAGGCTCGATGGTTGAGGCCCGATGGTCGCCAGGACCAAGTTCCATGCAGGGGATTCGTGTCTCATACTGAGACTCTGGCTCACCTGCAGCCAGCAGTGTGGCCCGCTGCTTGGGCCGTCTGGTTGAGAGGTTCAGACAGACACTGAAGGCTTCAGAGGCTTCAGTCTGAAGCCTCTCTCACCAGCAGTGCACCCCGAGTGTAATAAGTTTTGGTCTCTGTGCTCACCGATCAGGATCGATGGACCGAGTGCCAAGGCGTGCATATTGTGCGCAAAGTCAGTCACTGCAGGTCGGTTCTTTACTGCACGGGTCCCGGAACCGTACCCAACCCCGTAACCAGTGACACCCATCTAGGATGATGCCTTGTCAGACATCATAGCATTGGATGTCACAAACAACGTGTCGTCTGGTGTAGTAACCTTATAATCTGTCAGGATGGATCCGTCCAACGGTGTCACTGACTGTACCGTACCCAACGCCCCCACATTCTGGGCCCCGGACTGTGGGGGCGTTGGGTACCAGAGACAGAGCACACAACGTCTCCCGTCGTTCAGCTTGGAAGCGAAAAGAGCGCTGATAGTTTTCACCGACGTCCTCGTCCACTGCATTGTATAGTTCTGTACCGTATGCTGGAGTGCTGATAGTTTTCACCAAGGTTGCATTGTCCAGTACTGGATAACCCACGCCACAGCTTACTGGTTCGGTATCCGAGGGTGCATTATACAGTTTACGGACAAAGTAAATTGTCGGTGTGGTCCACATCGTGCCGAACTGGCATGGAGGGTCATGCCCTTTTCCTGTGGGTCCACGCAGCCTTCGTCACGAAAGAAAGCTTTCCGCGGCTGGCCCAGCCGACGACGCTGAAAGATTAGTCACGTATCCGCTTGGTCGGATAAAGTCGCGGAAAGGCCGCAGCCGCGCAGACCTCCGTCTCTCCAGGCAACAGGGCGGTGCCCCGTGTGACTCGGGTGCAACGAGCTTGCCGGATAGAGGACACGACCTGAGGGGGGTCTCTCTCTCTCTCTAGGATCGAAGCAGAGTAAGCCATGCGCCTGCCGTCTCCTCTCTCCTCACTCTCGTAAACGCCGCGTTGAAGCGACCTGGCGAGCCAAAGAAGCCTTCCTCCCTTTCACACCAAGCCAACCAGACCAACGTCCAGCCTCCCCACCACCACACGAAATGGCCTCGTTGCAGACCGCGTCGACCCAAGAAGATGGCTCAGCGTGGACGCACGGAGGAGGAGACGCGCCCCCCAGTGGGTTCTACGTGCAGCTCGCCGACACCGAGGCCGCACCGACGCCGGTCACGAAAAAACCGTCCGCGAACCAACTTCTTCGCCATAGCAGTATGACCAAGGACGAGCTCCACCAGCTCCGCGACTGGCTCGTCACGACGTCGGCCAGCGAGCGGCTCTCGGTGCTGTCGACCCGATCTGTGGGTCAGCACCTCGACAGCGCCACCCACGACTTCACCAGCAACAATCAATCCAGCTCGCTGCTTCTCGACGAGCCAGCGGTGACGGCAGCGACGCTGCCGCGCGAGTCCGTGGCCGTGCTCATCGATGCCGTGCGCTCGTCGACGCTGCGGGACGATGAAAAGTGTCGCTTCCTCTTCGACATCTTTGATGTCGACCATGCGGGGATCCTGTCTCGTCAAGGCGTTGCCGCCTTCATCGACGCCACGCTCGTGGCCAACAACCTGCAGACGTACGGCAGCGTTTGCGTCGACGGCATTGTCGCCAAGCTGTTCGCGGGCACAGCCGACCCCAACCAAATGACGCACCAGGAGTTCGCCCACGCTTTCCGTGACGTCGTGCATCCCACGATCTGCATGGACACGGGGGCGTCGCTTACCAAGCAACAGCATGTTTCGCAGGTCGACCAGACCAATACAAGCAACGCCAAACCCGCGGCGAGGACCTTCTTCACACGCCTGCGCAGGAAGTACCGCAAGCGCTCGACTGAGGTACACTACCTCGCGCTGTACGCGGTCATCATGGTGGCGGCGTTCTTCATCAAGGCGCACTACATCCCCGTGGACCCGGTGGCCGGGTACGCGCCCAAGATCGCCAAGGGCTTTTCGCAGATCGTCATGTGCAACACGCTCTTCCTGCTCCTGCCCATGTGCCGCAAGTTCACCGCGTTCCTGCGCAAGTTCGCCGCCATCTCCTCGCGCGTCCCAGTGGACCAGAACATCGAGTTCCACAAGATCTGCGGCGTCGTCTTGCTGCTCGCGGCGGTGGGCCACATCATCGCGTGGGTCGTGACGCTCCACCTGCTGCGAACAGCGTCGGACGAGGCATGGGAGCGGTCTCACTTCAAGCACCTCACGTTCGTACGCGACGAGTCGATCCCCAACCTGCTCAAGCGTACGCCCATGTGGACGGGCATCACGATGGTGGTGATCGCGGCCATTGCAGCTCCGCTCGCGCGCCCAAAGGTGCGACACGGTGACTTCAACACGTTCTGGCTCACGCACCTCATGTTCCTCCCCTTCCTCCTCCTCATCACCGTCCACGGACTGGCGAAGTGGGTGATGGCGCCACAGGCAGGCTACTGGGTGTGGCCGCCGATCATTCTTTACGCCGTTGAGCGCCGCCTGCGCACCATGAGCGCGAAGAACAGCAACACTCGCATCCTGCGCGTACACTTCTCCAAGGATACAGTCGCGATCTTCATGGAGAAGCCCGGGGGCTTCCACTTCCACCCCGGCATGTACCTCTACCTGAAAGTACCCATTCTATCCTCCTTCGAGTGGCACCCGTTCACGATCTCGTCGGCCCCGGAAGATGACTTTGTGAGCGTCCACATTCGTAACGCTGGCGACTGGACGGGCTTGCTCCACGCCGTGCTGCGCCAGTGTCTTGACAGACCTAGCGACAACGGATGTCACGATATTGAGGCCAACACCGCGGCGTTCCCCGCTGTCTGCATCGATGGTCCCGTCGGTGCACCGTCGCAGGATTACCACCGCTACGAGTCCGTCGTGTTCGTCGGCGCCGGCATCGGAGTGACTCCGTTTGCCTCCATCCTCCAGAGCATCGTCCACCAGTGGGGGGCCTCCCGCTGCGAACGGTGCAGCCACGTCAAACTGCCCAAGACCTTCCGGCTCAAGAAGATCTACTTCTACTGGATCACGCGCGAGCAGGAGGCGCTCACGTGGTTCGCCGACACGATGAACCAGCTCAGCGCGATGGACACGGAGGGGCGGCTCGAGATTCACAACTACTACTCGCCGCTCAAGAGCGACAAGGTTATTGCGCCACTCCACGCACTGCAGAAGCTCGTGCACGACTCGGAAGGCCACGACATCATCTCGGGTCTCACGACCAAGCAGATGACCCACTTCGGACGCCCCGACTGGAAGCGGGAGCTGAGCAAGATCGCCGAGCAGCAGCCGTGTGACGTGTCGCTCACCGTGGGCGGCACCCCAAAGAAGCGGCCGGTCGGCGTGTTCTTCTGCGGTCCCAAGCCCATGGGCAACGCGATCCATGACGAGTGTGCGGCCTTCAACCAGGATGAATCGTGCAGCTGCCCGGGCGTCATGTACAAGTTCCACAGCGAGAACTTCTAGTTGGCAGTACGCTGTTGCCCGTTCGCGACCCAGTGAGACCCAACACATTCAGCACTCATCGGAGCCAGCGAATCACCTTAGTGTATGTACCATCCCCGCTGTTTACATTCAACATATGTCTCTCCTTTTGCGTATGGCACCTGGCAAAACCATGCCATGTCGAATCGTCGATTCGACATTCGGAATCGATGCCTGGACAGGCAAAATGGGGGTAACGACCAGGCCTGCCCAGTGTCTCGGTGCTAATATATTGCAACGGGCGAATCAAATTATGTATTGTGCGTTTGTGAAGGCGATTCCTTGATGATGATGAGATTGAGATCTGCCGATCTGCTCTTTTACAAACATACAGCCGGGCGCTCTACCGCAGCAGGGGCCAAACCTAAGTATTGGAAGCGGCGTTCGGAAGGTGATTCCACGATCGGGAATTCGAGCAGCCAACTGCGCGTGATCGGTGATCGGTACATATTACGGTATCTCTTCTTTGACGGTGGCTCCAGAAGGATCCTTGACCCGGTGGAGGGGCAATAACCATTGGCTGCCACTCGAAGTAGCCAACGCCGAACTGGCCACCTCCAGGACTACAGGACACCTCGTACACAGATGCGGACCAACTCTGTGCCACCAAATGGTGCCATCACGTGATGTCGATACATACAAGCGGCAATGGAGAGTTCCAGGACGTCCATTCGACCTCCCGCCCACGAACCTCCGATATTCTGGGCCACTCCCCATCAGACTCGAACACCACGCCGCCGCGTGTTTATAGAGTTCTAAAAGTGGAGGCCACTAGACTCACTCCATGCCACCACCATCAAATGGCCGACCAGTCTTGTGCGCGAGCCCATCGACCTAGATGCCAGGCGTGGACAAGATCGCGAAGTGATCAAATTATTATATGGTACCGAAGCAGTCGTGGACTCGCGCCCGGTCATACTTGAGTGAGAGTGAGACCTTGCAAGCAAGCGTGAACGGCAGGCCTCCATCCATCGGCTCGTCCAGGGTGATGCCGTCGTTTCCATTTTGTCGTCGCTCCCATCAAGTTTCCGCATCAGGTGACTACCAAGGATTTGTCTCTTTCCCCCTGCACGCCCAAGTGTGCAGCGTTTACCCCGTGGCAGCACTGCTGCGCAGCTAAGCATGTCAAGGCGCGAAGGACCAAGTAGCGGCCGACCACTTGCCCTTGCTACCTACTACACTATATCAGTACGTTATCGGAGACTTTCGCGGTCGAGATGGCTACATGTACCCAAGAGTTGGCCGCACGTGGATGGCGCGATGGGATAAGGAGGGTATTGGTTACATAACTTGCGTAATGAACTCTGTTCACCCTCCAGTCGGATTGCGCGCACCGAGTCGTCGCGATGGCTTTATGCATCAGCAACGTAGGAGAGGTCTATTGCCTAACTGGGTCTGATCTCAATCTCAAAAAGCACTGGTCCGGTATAATACAGTAGGGTACTTCCTCTGTTCCGAAAAAAATGTGCGTTTTTTTTGTGGATTACACAAATTAGGTTGAAATATTCTGCTGGCTCATTCCTGTTAGGGTTCGGAGACTGGCTATTGCTCTAATTCTAGGGCGTCAACAGCCAATATGCGCGCGAAAGTCCGCGGATCGAAATCGAGTCGCACGGCGGGCGCCACTTGCTGCGATTTTGACAGTTCTCATGGATCGCACTGCAGGGAGCCACGACATCACGGAGAAGGACCGCTTCCCGATCCCCAAGTATCTGGCGCTGCGCCTGAAGGACAATGACCGGGTTGCGCATGGTGCCATCACTGCAGCCGCCCGTCGTTTCGGGCTGCATGAAAACAGCATCAGCAAGATTTGGGTGGCTCAAATTGAGGCGTCTCCAGTAGGTTGTTCCAACTGCGGCCGTCCGCTCGAATGCGATGCGGATGCTTTCGTCGTTGCGATCAAGAAAGTGCCAATACATCAGCGAATGACTGTGCGGTCGACGGCAGCGGCGCTGGCCATGCCCACAACGACGGTGCAGCGCTATATCACCTGAATATGAAAGCCGCATGTGTTGAGCTTGTACATTGGTCGACATGAAGAGTGAATGTGCCGGCCTATTTGAAACGGCGGAATAGCTTCTTTCTGGAGACTCCAATCAGCACCAGAGTTGCCTCGGACCCGTCGTCGACATGAAGCTCATCGGCGTCGTTAGTGTCAAACTAAACGCGAACGATGTGGTCTCGGGCACGTCGTCTCGACAACGCACTCTCTTCAATAGCTCGTTCATCGCATCAATCTTGTTCGAATCGCCGGGTGACGATTTGCGATAGTGACTCGAGTAGCGTTGAACGCTCGGTAGTAGATCCTCAGCTGCCGATAGCTGCAGTTCGTCAATCACGTACTTCGCCCGCATCAGGCTGGTGCTGATGTCGATGCTTCTTCTCGATTGTGACTAAAAATCAGCCTTCTTGTTGGAGTTGTGTTTGCTGCCTGACCAGATCCCTAGTAGGTGAGCCATTTCCAGCCAACCGTCAATCTGTATTGACGATAGGTAGCCAGCACACGCATTATTAGTGCACAACAAAGAAAAAAAGAGGTGGCCAACAAACGTCCGGTCACCCACCGCCCTACCTACAGTCAGGCACGACCATGATGCCGCCAGCCGGGTCGGGTTGATTGTCTAAACCCAACCCGCCGGTAGCCACTGTACAGGTGGCCACTGGATTTGCGGCCACTGGGGGCCAGCGGCGAACTGGGCCATACGGCATCTCCCTCACCCCCCCCACGCCCCTGCTCGGCGTCAAAGCTGTACGGCCGCTGCAAGCCGAGAACATGTTGCCTCGCCTGCGGCCCGTGCTGTCGGCGCTCCCCTACGACACGCTGTCGCGCTCAAGGACACGCCGCCGGGCTGGACAATACGCTACCGCGCCTGCGGCCCGTGCCGACGGCGCTCGTCGACGAGCAAGTCGGTGTCATCCCCTCCGCCGAGGATCGCCCGCGACCGCCAAGCTGGAGCCCTGTGCGTCTATGCCTTCGTCGTCATCAACAGCCACGACGCCAGTTCACCACGCGACCACCAAGCCAACGGCGTCTTCCGCGAGGGGAAGATCGCCATCGCCTCGCCCAGAGACAACGAAGATCGCCATCGCCTCGCTCAGAGACAACAGAAACGTTGGTATGAATAGCGTTGCTTTGTTTTTATGGTTCGTATCCGAGTCTAACAATGCAGTGATTGTATGCACCTACAGCGACAACAACGACGACTCCAACAGCGATAGCAACAACAGTAAAAGACTCAAGACAGGTGTGTTCTATTGGTCGCCTTGTATCGAACTGCGAATGTATCTAACAACCAACTGTGAATGCGTGAATGTGTCATTAGGTAGCAGGTACCTAAATACACAGACTGGGAAAGAAATCTACTTGTTTGAGCTCTGATGAGGCAAGGCGTGGAGCGACGAGGCACGAACTGACGGGAGTTGCCTAAGCTGAAGCCAGAAGGCTTAGCGCTTAAGCCAGAAGGCGTAGCGCTGAAGCCGACAAGGCGTAGCGAGAATTGACCCGAGGAGACCCGAGGTGTGGAGGTATTGCCAGTACTTGACGAGAAGGCGTTCGGCGTTGTCACCAATCAGAAGGAAGACCGGCGGTGCGGTCACGCTGACGAGTGGTGCTGGCGGGACGAC
>JAADVV010000812.1:0-12051 GCA_023335905.1 Pythium pyrilobum
GACCAAACCAAACGCCAGGCTTACTTGGTCTTCTTGGCCTCGGCCTCCACCTTCTTGGCGTCGCCAGTCTTCTCGTCGGCAGCAGTCTTCTCCTCCTCCTCCTCTTCTGAGTATGCGAGGAGCTCCTTGAATTCGCCACGCACAAGCGCCGTGACGATCGCCGAGCCGAGACACGCCGGCACCAAGTACAGCAACGCAGGTTGGGCAGCGTTGAAGATGAACATGACGGCCACCGTCGCGATCAGGCCGAGCACATAGAAGACGATGTTGACGTGGAAGAACGGCTTCGGGAAGTTCTGGCTCGTGCTTGTGACGTTCGCACGGTGGGCATCGTAGCGGAGCAGCAGCGCAATGAAAATACCGGGGATAACGATGTCGCCGAGGCCGAGGATCGAGTACTTGGCCTTCTCCGTCGCCGTAGCGAATTCGCGTGGGAAGATGAGCTTGATCGGCGCATCGAACGAGGTCGCCACAGTGACCATCACGTCCGTGCCGAACACCCAGAAGATGTCGTAGAAGAACAGACCGCTGAGCAGGATCGCGCCGACCTTGAAGCTGCCGAGCGAGAGCGACTCAATGCCCTTGATCGAAAGCGAGATGCCGAAGATGTTGTTGAGAAGGAAGTGCTTGGTCTTGAACCACGCCGCCGCAAACGCCGACGCGAACACGAACGTCAGCATCCATCCGTGTGACAGTTCGAGATCGTACACGCCGTAGAACGGGATCTTCGGAGCGAAGCGGTACACTTTCGAGCGGCCCTTGAAGATGAGCTGCTTGATCAATGGGCTAAACGCCTCCGTCAGGCTGTACGTGCCGATGAGGGCAAAGTACGACGTGAGCAGCAAATTGACGAGGTCCTTGTCGAATAGCTTGAATAGCATGTACAGACCGAAGAGCACACCCGAGCCAAGCAGAGGGAACATGTACGCGTCCTCAGCCTTCATGACTTCATCGTTCTTCTCACCGCTGGCCTCGCGGTGGTGCTTGAGCTTGAGCGAGAGCGTCGCGCCGATGTAGATGATCGCTGTCGCGGACGTGATGAGCTGCACTGGCACTGGGATCAGCACATAGTTGGAGGCGAGCATGAGCGTGATGAGCACCACATAGCTGGCACTCTGGATGGTGTTCAACATGGCGCTGGAAGGTGCACGCGCGGCGGAGGCTTGGGGAGAAAGTGGAACTCTCACCGTCGGGTGCTGCTTGCCGATTCCGGAATCCGGACTGCCTTTCGGGGAACACTGCCGTGGCAGAGTCTGCAGCAAGGTTGCTGTAGACTCTGCCACGTGTGCCACATGATGTGGCACACGTGTGGCCCACATCACAAAAAACGTGTTTGACAGGGGATGAACAATTGCCGCAAATATACGTACTCCGAAGGGGACTGCTGATAAGCCGCTGGGATATAAATACTAAGTTCGATACCTATGGGCGCACTTAGTGGATGAAAACGGCGACTTCAAGCTCTGGATGCGATTGCATGGTTTGTGATATGCCGCGGCCAAGACGCATGGCATTCGCGAACCGCACGCACAAATCTACACACATCTGTATGCGCCGTCGAACATCTCTAGCTTCTTCGAACAGCACGCAACGATCGTCAATAGGGGACACTGTCGCAGAAGAGGAACTCAGACACACCAGTGTATCTTGGATACTTGCGGCGAGTCGCGTTCAGCCGCCCGAGCCGTTCTTCAGCAGCTCCCCACAACGCCTCGAGCATGGACGCATCTCGTGATCTGCACCATACCGTTGTCTTGGATGCCGTAGATACACTCCCGCATGCGCCAGAGAGGACGACCGGACCGGCTTCCAGCCCGATGCAGTGGGGCCCTCTCCCCAAGTTGGTAGAGGACTGAGGTACTGATCTAACGTCTCTTCAATGTGAACCCATTCAAGCGCGTTGCCCGAAGAAGGGGTAGGTGGTTGAGGTGTGCCGGTCACTTCCCGTGTGGAATATTCCTTTCCGTGCAACCAACCGCCCATCGAGCCGGCAAAGGCTGGGCAGCCCTACCCCTTTCGGCAACAATTGAACGAACCCTCCAATCAGTCGCAAACGGCGCGACGGATTTTCGCCCAGTGGGCGTGCGTGATACACATGCACGAATCAAGGCAATCACCCTCCCGCGCCGTGGCCCACGAGATCGAACCTGCGACGGCGACCGGCTTTTCCTGTCCGCCGCTGCTTCCAGCCTAGACGTCGGTCGGGGGAAAGCGGTGTCTGGCTGCACGTCGGTGTGAGTCGCAGAAGCCCAAATCATCCATCCACCCGACATCGCCCGCTGCGCGAGGAAGGAAGCAGCGCGTTCGTTCTCGAGTTGTGAGTGGCGACGCTTTGGATCCGTCCGACGAGGTCTAAGAAACGCGCGAGGAAGCCAAGAGGAAAGGAGGGGGAAAGTGACCTTCATTCCGTCTGTGTGGAGGAAACGAAGTGGAGTTGAGGGCGGAAAAGTCGACGGCCGTCCACGGAGAAGCAGGAGGCAGCGTTCAGAAATACTAGTATGGTGGCGCTGCGCTTCGGTCGCGTGCCGCCGCTGCGAGCGGACCCGTCGAATGACGGCGCGCATGTAGACATGGCCAAGATGGGGCCCGTGATGGCGTCCGCGGACGGCGCGGACGTAACCCAGGAGCCGCCGCTGAGCACGACGACGGTCGCGAGCTCCCACGTCGCGTCGCTGTCGTCCGCGGAAGAAGAAGAAGAAGAAGAAGAGGAAGAAGAGCCCGAACGAGACGACGCGTCCGAGGATGCCGACGGCGAGGACAGCGACGAAGACGTCATGCAGATCATGTCGTCGTCGGACGAGGAGGTCGAGACAGTGGTCGAGAGGAGCGGTGTCCAGGCGGACGACCGCACGAGCATGGAGGCGGAACTCGCGGACGAAGACGCGTATTCGGACGCGATGCAGTCGCAGCCGCCAGCGAGTGCGCGGTTCTCGTTGATCTCGATCCCCGGGCGAGTACGTGCGTCAGTGTTCTCGCGAAAGCCGCCCAAAATTGAGCCGCCGATCAAGGAGGAGACTGAGAAGAACGCGGGAGAACAGATATCTTTGATCGAGGAGACGCCTGTGCTGGTGTCGCCTGAGGGAGGTCAGAGCGACGATACGGCGTCACCCACATACGCGAGCATCGCTTTGCCCAGCTTGACACCTATCACGTCACTCACCAAGACGTTCTCGCAGCGAACGATTGACGAGAACAAGCCGTCAAACGTGGAGAATGTCGAGAAATTCAAGAGCTTCTGGGATGACAAGCTGCGTACCACGATGGACCGGATAGCACACAGATCGAAGGTCGAGACAGGAGCGGCTGTGTATGAACGCCAACGGTCCCAACTTGATGTGTTCCACTTGCTGCTCAAGCTGTACGCCCACCAAGATGTGATCGAGGAACTCTATGCCAGCTACGAAGCCAATGCGAACGAGTTCGAGTTTTATATTCCGCAGCTTTGCACATTTCTACTCCACGGAAACTACGCGAAGCAGCACCAGCTCGAGTGCTTTCTCATGTCGCGAAGTGGCGAATCTCTCGTGTTTGCGCATCGGCTGGGATGGTTTCTGAAGTCGTTCTGCGGCGATGCGCGGGGGTACCATTCAGAGTATCTCAGCGTTACTTCATCGCCAGAGGAGGAGAATGCCGATTTGCTCATCGCAATTCAGCAGCGAGGTGGTGTACCTGCCGTGCTCATGGAACAAGGACTCAACATTGAGGAAGTTTCGGAGCCGGGGCCAAATCTTCTGTTGCGACGTGCTTCTTCTTTCGACATTGATGCTGCCGCGCAAGCAACAAGTCTGCAATCACAAGCACAGGATGACGCGTCTTTTGCGGCTTATCTCCAAACGAAGCGCAATGTGATCATGTACGAGGCGATGCCTGAAGAGGGAAACGAGCAACAGATCGCACTCTACAATGCGACGCCCAAGTTCGTGGCGGAGCTGACCGACCTTGCTGACCGATTGATCCCAATACCGCTGGCGTCACGCAACGAAGAGCTGCGCCGCGAGCTGTCGAAGATCAATGAGAGGTTGCTGCCTTCAAATGTGATCTATCTCCCCATTGGAAACACTTACCATCGTGTGAAGGGGCTCCGGATCGAAGAGTGTTTCACATTTTCGACGAAAGAGCGTGTTCCGTACTTCTTGTGCGTTGAAGTGATCGACTATTCTGTGGATGCGGGACAAGACAAGGCGAAAAAAGTGACGACTCCTCTGCTGGCGCGCCGGCGAAGCAAGAAGTTTGGCCTCAAGTTGCGATTCAAGAAGAACCGCGATGCAAAAGCTGCGGCAGCCTTGAGAATTTCCGCCAGTCTCGAATCCACTCAAGAACTACTACAAGGACTTGAAGTCCTGGCTAGCACGCCGAGCTACCCCCGCGAGTTGCTGTACGAAGAAGAAACGAAGTCGGATGATGAAGACCAGCTGCGAACGCCGGGGAAGCTCGATCTTCATGATGCTACGATTCTTGCGCTCACGCCTGGACAAGACTACAGCGATGCTGAAGCTATGGCACGCATGGGTGAGGAAGAAGCTGATGATGGGGATGATGAAAAAGAGAAGTGCGACGACTCGGCCGATTCGGAACAAAAGCAGCGGATGGGTCAATGGGGGTTACCACGTGTCCGGCGGCGTAGCAAGGCAGTTCGACCAAGCGCACCGAAGACGACCAGCAGGTTTGATAGCTTCTACCTGTCGTGGTTTGCCCGAAGGCAGACACCGCCAAAGCTGGAGACACTCCCATCCTCTCACTCCGACTTTGAGGTACCCCTGACGGAGTCCGCTATTGTAACCCCTCTCATGACTGAGACTCCGGACGACGAGGGATCTAAAAGCCCCGAGCCAGGAGCCGCACACGATGAACCTGCAGTTGTTGAACCTGATTCAAGCAGTGAACCAGTGCCAGAACCAAAAGCTGACATCTCAGCGAAGAAGTTGGTTGAGTCGTCTGATGATGATCTCCCAACGCGTCGTGGTCGTGATTTTAGCGTCAGCTTGGACTTCACTGACGGGGACGCTTGGAAGCTGAACTTCGAGCTCGATGATGCTTTGACGGATGCAGAGCCAGAGTTGACTCCAGACGTGGATACGCCAGAGCTCACTCCAGAGGCTCAGCATGACGACGTGGGATCTGACGATGGCGAAGACGAAGACTTCGAAGATGAGAAGCCTATTATCGTCTTCCGAGAGAGATGGAGCGAAAAGGAAGACCGGATTCGCAAGGATTCTCCGCTCGGGTCTCATCCTGGATGGCGCTTGCTCCCTGTGATCGTGAAGAGCAACGATGATTTGCGTCAGGAGCAATTTGCTGCACAACTCATCGCGCAATGTGATCGCATTTTTCAAGGGTATTCGCTTCCACTTCGACTCAGGTACTGTCCAGCCTTATTGGTAGTTAGTTGTCTGCCTCACACACGAGAAACTGATGGGTATTCGTTTGTTGTTGTGATGGCAGGCCGTACAACATCATCGCGACCTCCGCAAAGACGGGTCTGATCGAGGCCGTCCCAAACACGGTTTCTTTGGACTCGTTGAAGCGGAACGATCCGAACTACACCACCCTTCTGTGAGTTCATGCTGGTCTCCGTGTATGTTGCGTTCGTTCACTAATTCATACGCTGTGGTCACACAGGGATTTCTTTCAACGATTGTTCGGGAGTGATTCCGATGAGTTCCGACTGGCCCGAAGAAACTTCGTCGAGAGTCTCGCGGCATATTCGATCTTGTGTTTCGTATTCCAGATCAAGGATCGCCACAACGGGAACATCCTGCTCGATACGGACGGCCACGTCATTCACATCGACTTCGGCTTCCTGTTGACCAACAGTCCAGGAAGTAACCTCAACTTCGAGCGAGCACCGTTCAAGCTCACCGATGAGTTCGTGGAGCTGATGGGTGGGCCGCGCAGCCCTACGTTCCGATACTTCCGCTCGTTGTGCATTCGAGCTTACCTCGCCTTGCGCCGCAACATGGACAAGATCGTGCTGCTGGTGGAGATGATGCTCGTCGGAAATGAGGATTTGCCGTGTTTCGCCGGAGGCAAGCGCGCCGTGATCGAAGGACTGAAAGAGCGTTTGAAGCCAGGCGCACGGACGAGCGAATGCCAACTCTACGTTAACCAACTGGTTGATCGGTCGATCAACAATTGGAGAACCCGCTGGTATGACAAGTACCAGCGAGCATGGGTCGGCATCCTCTAGGCAGAGAGGAAGCCAGAGCGAACGAACGTCGATCCACAGCAAGCCCTCCCCCAGCCTTTTATGTGAGAGACGCTCGCCCAGCAGCGTCGTATTTGTTTATTTCGACCCTCCCCCCCCTCAAGTAAGTGCGATTGCGAGTAGTGGACCGCCTGGGCCCATCCATGCTGTCGGGAGAAATGCAATAATTTGAATTTGAGAAGCAGAAGCCATCATCACTTGTCGCTACCATAGTTCCAGCGAACACGACCGCATGCACACATACGCGAGTCAGCAAGCCGACGAGCCTGCCTACTGCCCATCCAATGCTCTCCACCACTTCTTATCTGTTGCGCCGAATGACCGCAACCATTTGGTCGCCCTTGTAGCCCAGCGCGCGTGCAGCCATGCCCGGCGGCAGCACGAATACCTTGTAGCCGACCCGCTCCAGCTCGAGCGCGAGCCCCGCGCGCGCACCGCCCTCGCGGCCATGAAGCAGGTAATTCCGCAGCTCATCGAAGCCGGCCTTGTCGCCCATGCCCTCTGGCCGCATCTCGTACACGGTGCGGCGCATGTGGGCCTGGTCGAGCATGAGAAACTGGCGAAACTGGTCCAGACGGGGAAGCTGCACGATGTCCAGCGACAGTGGCCTAATGGTTGCAGGCGAGGGGGAGGGGGGAGAAGGAGTGAGTGGACGCGTCGGCATGGGAGGTGGGGAATTTCTGGAGAACGTACAGTTGCGCGTGGAAGGGGAGCGTGGTCGCGCTGGCGATACAGCGGAACTTGACGCGGCCGCTGCGCTTGACCTCAAAGACCCACGGCATGCGGTCACCCTGCAGAAGACAGAGTCAACACACTCGTCAGATGAAAGAGACTAGGGAACTTCAGCGAGCTGTATGCAGACCGTACCGAGGCGTAGTTGGGCGGTGGCATGTTCTGGTGGAGCTGCATCGACGACATCATGCCACCGTCCATCATCGGTGGCGGCGGGCCGCCGTGGCGTTCCCAGCTTCGGTCTCGCTTGCGTGGAGGGCTCCGGCTGCGGCTTCGTCCACGCGGTGGGAACGGACCGTTGTTGAAACCGTTGTGGCCCGGCGGTGGGCCGTTGTGGAAGCCGTTGTTCGGACGTGGCGGAGGACCACGGTTGTCGAAGCCACCAAAGCTCTCGCGGCGCGGCGACATGGGGCGGTCGGGCGGTGGAGGACCACGGAATCCGCCGTGCATCATGTTCGGCGGTGGGCCTCGGAAGCCGTCACGCGGAGGGCTACGGCCGGGACCACCAGGGCCGAATCGCCCTGGGCTGCCTGGCCGTCCAGGACCCATCATGTTGTTGCCTCGCGGGCTTCCCGGACGGCCCATCATGTGCGGAGGCGGACCACCGCGGGGCGGACTGCGTGGTGGGCCCATCATGTGGCCACGCGGACTTCCAGGACGGCCCATGGGTGATCTCGGGGGACCTCGCAGTGGGCTACGCGGTGGACCCATCATGTTGCCGCGAAAGGGGCTGCCAGGCCGACCACCACGTGGAGGACTCCCCGGGTGCCCCATGTGGCCCGGCGGAGGCCCACCTCTCGGCGGACTGCCTGGATGCCCTCCTCGCGGAGGACTTCCTGGACGACCCATGTGGCCAGGCGGACGACCCCCAGGACCTCCTCGCGGGGGACTGCGCGGCGGGCCATTCATTGGGCCACGAGTACCTCCCTGTGGTCCGAAGCGTGGGCTGAAGCGGCCGCCATCGTTGCGCGGCGGAGAGCGGCGGTTGAACTGGTCGGGACGGCCCGGGCCGCCAGGGCCCCGCGGCGGGCTGCGGCTTCGACTGCGGCGCCCATTCGGACCACCAAAGTTGGGCGGGCCACGGTTCATCGGCCCAGGGCCATCGCGTCCGAAGGGAGGTCCACCGTTTGGTCCAGGACCGTCACGCCCGAACGGAGGCCCGCCGTTCGGTCCAGGGCCGTCGCGTCCAAAAGGGGGCGCGCCACCTCCGTTCGGGCCCGGCGGCCCTCGCGGTGGGCTGCGTCCGCCTCGAAAGTCTCGCGGCGGCGAGCGGCCTCGAAAGTCTCCGTTCGGTGGGCCAAAGTTGTTGTTGCGAGGCGGCGAGCGGCCGCGCGGACTTCCGCCGCCGTTGCCATGTTGCGGGCCTCGGAATCCGCCAGGGTGGTCGTGGCGGCGTGGGGAGAGCGGAGGGCCGTTGCGCTGGTCGCGAAAGTCGTTGTTGTGGTTCTGGTGCGGCGGCGGACCGTTCTCGAACGGACGGCCATTCATCGGTGGGCCACGGCCCGGGCTTCGACTGCGGCTGCGGCCCCGCATCGGCCCAGGTCCACCCGGTCCACCAGCTCCGCCATGTCGGTCAGGAGGTCCGTTGAAGTCTCGCGGGGGCCCGCCGTTCGGGCCACCGCCGCGTCGGTCATGGAAACCTCGCTCGGGTGACTGCCAGTCTGGTCGTTGATCGTCTTGCGGCGGGTCGCGTCGTAGCTGCCCATCACGGCGCATATTCTGGTACTGTTCACGTTGAATGCGAATGGGGGAGCGCGGTTTCGGCGGAGAGGACGACAAGTCGGTCACGGAAGGAGCAGCAGCAGACGGCGGCGGAGTTGCGTGGCCCGGAGAAGCATCGGCCGTGAGATCGATCGTCGCAGGTTCAGCAGCACGAGCAGGAACGGGATCAGCGGCAGCAGCAATCGCAGGATCAGCAGACGCAGGAGTCACGGCATCGTCGGCAGAGGCAGGATCGGCAGCAGTAGCGGCAGCGGCATCGACAGTCGCATTGAGAAACGCGGTTACGGGATCCGCAGGGGCCGAGTCGACAGGTCGGACATTCGTCACCGAGACAGCATCAGCCACGACGAGCGGCGGCGTGGACGGCACGGCAGCGGCAGTCGCAACGGAGTCGTCAACGACAGCGATGGCAGCAGCAATGGGGGAAAACGAATCGATTCCATCGACAGAGGGCATGGGTTCGTCGTCGGGTTCCGTCGGTGGATCGGCAGCAGTCGCGGCATCGACAGCAGAAGGGGAACAAGACGCAGCAGCAGTTAGCTTCTTCTCAGGGGACAGCCCCGCTGCAGCGGAGGAGGAGAGCGGAGACGAACGAGCCGCGGGCTCGCGCGCGCCCTTGGCGTCGCCGTCGCCGTCCTCCTCGCCGTTGGCGAGCGGGTGGTCGCTTTGCGTCGCCAACAACAGCGACGACGACTGGGACGCCGGCGGCTCGTTCTCCTGGTTCTCGCGTCCTCGCTCCACCACGCCAGCAGCAGCAGCATTCACAACGGTACTAACCACTTCGCCGGCTTCCAGCTCCACGTCGTCTACGCGTCCACATCAACCAGCAGCACCAGTCAGCGCACAGCGTTCATTGCGCAAGACAACGGCGACGAGCTCACCGTTCGAGTTGGAGATCTCCCGGCCGGCCGCGGCGGCCTTGATGCGCAGGCCGTCGGGCGTCGGGCCCTCGCGCACGGGCTTGTTCAAGAACTTGGCGTACGTGTGGTTCGTGCCGCGCAGCGCCGTGGACGAGTACACGGTGGACGGCGCCGTCGTCGCGGCGGCGTCTCCTGTCGCACCCATTGCGCCTCCAGCAACCGCGGAGACCGCGTTCGCCGCGTCGTCGAGCCGCGCGTCGACGGACGCGCCTTCCGAGGCGGTGGTCATCGCGGGAGGCCCGGAAATCAACGTCAACCTGCGGCGCGGAAGCAGGTATATGCGGTGGTCCCCGTTAGCGCGACGCAAAGGTGTCCGCTTTCTTTGGATTCCGTGGTTTGGACTCGAGCTCCGCGGTTTTGGAACGTTTGAACCAAAGTGAACCAACCGTTGATCCACCACATGGCCCACATGTTAATGTGGGACATATGGTGTGCCACACCAAAGATGTGGAACGTGCCACATTTTAGTCAGCGCCGGGCAGAGTGATGGTCGACCTTCACGCATGCGCATCCCTTTGCCGTGGATCTCCCCCCCCCCACACACCTATCAGATGCACACACGCAGCCACGTGCTGTGTGTATGCCACCGCGGAGTGCCATCATCCACGCCCGCGCCGTGTACACCAGCCCACCAGACCACCGGACACCCTCGCCGTCTCCGTCTCCTCTCTCCCCCCGACGGCGCCACGCGATTCCCACTCGCGAATTCGCTTTCGTTCCCACCCAAGCGGCCTCTCCAACTCTTTCCACTTCTACCATGGTCAGCATCGGCACGCGCTCGCCCGTGTACGCGCGGCACGGCATGGTCTCGAGCTCGCAGCCGCTGGCCAGCGAGATCGGCCTGCGCGTGCTCAAGCAGGGCGGCAACGCCGTGGACGCCGCGATCGCGATCGCCGCGGCGCTCAACGTGACCGAGCCGTGCTCGACGGGCATCGGCGGCGACTGCTTCCTGCTCTTCTACAACGCCGAGACCAAGCAGGTGCTCGGCCTGAACGGCAGCGGGCGCAGCCCGGCGGCGCTCACGCTCGAGGAGGGCCGCGCCGACTTTGGCGCCGACCACGTCGCCACGCAGCCGTTCGTGCCGCGCGCCCACGGCCACGCGGTGACCGTGCCCGGCACGGTCGCCGGCTGGGTCGACGCCGTCGAGACCTGGGGCTCCATGTCCGTGGCCGACGTGCTCGCGCCGGCGATCCAGCTCGCGCGCGAGGGGTTCCCCGTGAGCCCCATCGCCGCGTACTCGTGGAACCGCGGCAAGTTCCAGCTCGACCGCAGCGAGAACGCCCACGAGATGCTCATCGATGGCCGCGCGCCGGTGGCCGGCGAGATCTTCCAGAATGAGAACCTCGCCAAGTCGTTCGAGGAGATTGCGGCGCACGGCAAGAAGGGTTTTTACGAGGGCCGCATCGCCGAGCGCATCGTCGAGATGGTGCAGTCCAAGGGCGGCGTGATGTCGCTCGAGGACCTCCAGACACACACGTCGACGTTCGTGACGCCCATCAAGACGTCGTTCCGAGGGCTCGACCTGTACGAGATCCCGCCCAACGGCCAGGGCATCGTGGCGCTGCTCGCGCTCAACATCCTTGAGCACCTGCTGCCGCCCCAGGACGAGATGCCGCCGCACAACAGCGCCGCGTACCTGCACCTCTTGATTGAAGCCACGCGGCTCGCGTTCGCGGACGCCAAGTGGTACGTGAGCGACATGGACCACAACGAGCTGCCCCTGGACAAGCTGCTCTCCAAGGGGTACGCGCGCACGCGCGCGGCGCTGCTGCGCAAGGACCGTGCGGTCGTGGACCCGCAGCGCGGCAGCCCGGAGCTGAGCTGCGACACCGTCAGCTTCCAGGTCGTGGACGGCCGCGGCAACGCCGTGTCCATGGTCAACAGCAACTACGAGGGCTTCGGCACGGGCTTCATCCCGCGCGGCTGCGGCTTCACGCTCCAGAACCGCGGCAGCAACTTCCGCATCGACGACGCGACGCACCCGAACGCGCTCGCGCCCGCGAAGCGGCCGTATCACACGATCATCCCGGCCATTACGACGTTCGCCGATTCGCGCGCGCTCCACTCGAGCTTCACGGTCATGGGCGCGTTCATGCAGCCGCAGGGCCACGTGCAGGTGCTGTGCAACCTGCTCTGCCACGGGCTCAACGCGCAGGAGGCGATCGACGGCGCGCGCTTCTGCATCGACGCGCAGCACGGCGACAACCGCGTGAGCCGCGTGTTCCTCGAGGACGGCGTCACGGACGCGGTGATCGCCGAGCTCGCGGCCACGTACGGCCACACGGTCGTGAAGAAAGTCGGCGCCGAGCGCGGCGTCTTTGGCCGCGGCCAGATCATTCTGCGCGACCCGACCACGGGCGTGCTGTGCGCCGGCTCGGACGGCCGCGCGGACGGCTGCGCCATGGGCTGGTAGAAGAGAGAGAGAGAGAGAGAGAGAGAGAGACCCACGAGGTCAATGGTCGACTAGTGCGC
>JAADVV010000813.1:0-12045 GCA_023335905.1 Pythium pyrilobum
CTGTGAACGAACGAATCCGCCATGGAACGGTCATGCGAGGGTGCGTTGCATCTCCGTCACGTACGCGTAGGCTGCGCGTATGGTTCCCTCAGTAGATTTCAGCAAGTCACCCAGTCGTCGTACAGAACTATTCTTGAGCCATGCCAAGTTCATCATGAAATCGACGCCTGTCGTTGCAACACACGGCCGCGCGCTTCCTCAAGGGCGGCGTCGACCACCTCACGCCCGAGATCGTATTTAATGTCAAAGTGCCTTTTTTAAAGGCACTATGACGTGCTCGCCTTAACGAGCACGTCATCTCGTGCTCGCTGCAGACGTCGGCCTCACGAGTCATACGACATGGCTGCCGACGCCGGGGGCATGTCACTCGAGGGAGGGAGCAAACGCTTCTTCAAGGATACTGTAGATCATGAATGGCGCGAACGGACGTGGCTGGTGAAGGTGACGCGGAGGTGGCGCTGGCGCCTGGCAGTGGCTCGTGGCTGCTGCAGCGGCGCCAGAGCTACGTCCGCATCCCGCGGTTCTTCTTCCCTGTACGTGCGTGTCGCCGGCGTCTCGTTCTGGTCGGCAACGTTTGATAACCGCGTCGTGGGTGGTCTGGTGCAAAAAGAGAACCGAGGCGGCCGAGGGCCCTGTCGTGCAGCGCAGCAGCCATGCGCTGTGCCGCCAGCGCGCCGTGGAACGCGTGGACGAGTTACTCTTGACAGCGCCAGAGCTAAAGCGGCTCACGGACGCGATCTGCGCGAACGCCTACGCGCCGAAACTGACGAGTCTGCAGAAGGTACTGCTAGGCAAGACGGCCGCGCCGTCGGCGATCGCGTGCGTGGACCGACTGCGCCGCGACGCGATGGTGCTGCTGCTGTCCTACGCCGACTGGAAAGTCGCCGCCAAGGTGGCGCGGAGCGACAAGGTCGCCACGATGATGGCCGCGCAGGTGTTCCTCATGGTACGCACAGTGGATCGTTCGTTCGGGGTGCATGCCTCACGCGGCACACTACCCTAACTGTCTCTGCATTCGTCGTGCGTCCGACGGTCGCCAGCTGCCGCAAGATGGAGACGAGAAGGTCAACGGCATCACGGTGCTCGAGTATCTGTACGAGCTCCACCGCGCGCTGACTGCGACCCGGTTTGTATTGAGCGAGCTGGACGCGTCGACCGACGGCATGGTCCGCGAGGCCGAGCTCGAGGCCGTCGTGCAGCGCTTCACGATGCAGACCACCAAGGACGAGCGGCTCCTGGCCGTCGATGTGAGTGTGAAAGCACCGTCTTGGGTGAGATGAGGACCCACGGTGATGCTGGTCGTTTGTTTTGAAGGCCGAGTTCCAGTCGTACTACGTGTTGATCTGCACGCGGATGGTGCTGCTGCGCCACGACTTCACGGCGGGTGGAGGTGCCATCCTCATGGACGATCTTGTAGCGTGCCCCGTCTTCCTCGAGTGGTTCCAGCTCGCTGAGCCGAGCCTGCGCAGCCTCTTTGTCGTGGTCGGCAACCGGTTCCACCCGGACGCGGTCCGCAATATCCATCGCCAGTACCTGCAGCTCGACCGCGACAAGAACGGCCTGCTCAGCGCCGACGAGGTGGTGGACTTTGGCAAGAAGAAGGCGTTCAATCCGATCGAGCAGACGCCCACGCACGACCTCACGCGCGCGTTCGTAACGCGAGTATTTGGCGAGACGCCGACGTTTCCGCCACACGACGAGATGGACTACAAGGCGTACATCGACTTCACGGTCTGCATGGCGGACCGCAGCTCGCTGGCGGCTCTCAGAGTGAGTATATCGTTGCGTAGGCAGTGGGATGCGATAGCTATCACCTGACTGATCGGAGATTGCGTAGTTCTTCTGGACCATCCTGGACACCCACAAGCAGGGCTATCTCGACGCCGCCACGCTCGACTACTTCCTCACAGACTTGGTGGCCAAGATCCGCGAGCACGGCAGCAGCGATCTGCCGGCCGACGAGACGCCACTCGCGACAGTCGCGCGCTTGCGTGTACGTTTACCGCGGCCGTGACGCTGCTTGATTCGTGTATCGTGTGCTGACAAAACCTGTTGTGGGCTCGTCGATGTCCACCGTCAAGACGCAAGTGTTTGACCTTGTGGCGCCGCGCGACCCGCTGCGGATCTCGTGGCGAGACCTCGTGGCGTGCCGACTCGGCCATCTCGTCGTCCGAATGCTGACCGACTGCGTTGCCTACCGCGCCTACGAAGCCTGCGACGGGCGATTCCACGGCTGGTGACGACGGCGAAAACTTTGGGGCAGGCTGCAGCTCAGCTGAAGGTGTCAAAGATCGCTTTACACCATTGAGCTGTGCCTTTTGCCGTAGCGTTCTCGACCTGTCCCATCCCGTTGTCCGTCTATAAGTGGGTCGTCAGGGAAGGGATCACAGATCACAGTCTTCCTGGTCGCCTGCCTGGGCTCGCGCAACAGTGGTAGAACGCTCGAAGTCTAATCTCGTCCGATCTCCAATGGCGTCGCGAGAGCAGGCGGGTGGTCGGGTCGTGGTCGTGGTCGGTTTTTAGCTTCCCAGACAATTACTTTGGCTGCCCCAAACATTGCGTGCAGTGGGTGCGGGTGGTCCGGCTACGCCATCGTACAGAGCTATGTTGGTTTTCCTGCTTCAGAAATACGGTAGCACGCCGCACTCGCCTTGACTCGGAAGGAGACTCAAGTACTCTCCACAATGCTTCCACTCGTGGGCATCATGGCCCAGCGGATCTTCGACTACTGGCGCGTGTACCAAGTCGAGCTCTACGGCCAGTACTCTGTCCGGCGCCTCACTGAGCTCCATAGATACTGCCGCAATGTGCGGTCGTGGCGGATCCCGCTGCTGTTCATCTTCACGCCGATGCCTGTCATTGTGCTGCTCACACTAATTGACATGGTGCCACTGGCCGACCCGAACGCCGGCACGGCCAAGAACTACGTCTTCTGGACGCCGCGACTGGGTCTCCGTCGGCTTCATGACGCTCGGCATTCTCGAGCAGTTCCGCAACTGTCTGCCGCGGCTCCCGCTGCCCGTCGGCCCGCTCTTCGCCATCACTGCCTGGGCGAGTCCATTGGTATTGGCTGGCAGATCGTGTGCTCGTTTCTGGTCGGCTTCCCGCTGCCGTTCGGCTGCTCGTCGGCACGACGAGCTGGACGCCGGCGTTGATTGTTGGCTGCTACACGCAGTGGAACAAGGCGTTGCGCCGCGACCGCACGCTCATGGAAGACACGGCCGAGTACCTCGTCGCGTTTCTCGGGCAGCTCTCGATGACCGTCGTGTACCCGTTGTACATCTACGTGTTCTCGAGCCTGAGCGGCGTCGCGCAGAACACGCTCGTGATCATGCTCGCGATCATCAAGATCTTCACCCGCAACTGGATCAGCCGCTTCCTCAAGAAAATGGACGACCTGAAGCCGGAGGTGCTCATCTTCAACATCGAGGTCTTCAACGCGCTGTACGTGTCGTGCTCGCTCCAGTCGTCCACGTCCAAGGTGACGACGGCCGTGGTCATGTCCATCGACTTTGTGCAGGACTGCATCTCCCTGTGGGACCTCAACGCACTCGACGAGAAGCTCAAGTCGCTCATGGCCAAGATCCCGCGCGACGCGATCCCCGAGGTGAAGCGCAATTTCCTGGACATCAGCGTCGAGCTACTTGAGGACCCGGCCGTGCGCAACAACCCAAATCTCGCGATGAAGCGGTACCGCAGCTACCTGTCGAGACACAACAGCCCACCAGTATCCGAGCACGCGCCGGCCACGAAAAGCACATCTCCAGACGAGGGAGAGGTCGTCTCCGATCTTCTGGACGCCACGCTTGATGCTGAATTGGTGCCTGCACATCCAGGCGGTGAGCAAGGTCGGGCGTCGGCTATTATTAAGCCAAAGCGAGTCAAGTCGCTCATCACAGTGCTCACGGTGACATCCAGCGGTGACGCAGGAGCGGCGAGCAGTCCAAACGACGGACCAAGCTCCGCCGTCATTCACCCCATCGGAGGAGACGCTCCATCCGTGTCGGTGCTGACAAAGTCTCTCACGCTCGGCGAGCGCGTCAGCTTCGTCAGGATCACAAGCAGCACGCTGTTCCTGATCGAGTTTGTCGGGCTCGTCGAGTTCACCGAGATGATGATGCCGGTCATCTACACGATGTACCTGGTGGCCATGTCACACCTGCCGAACCGCCAGTACTACCCGCGTCTGGCGGCGCTCACGGAGCACGAGTTGGTCGAGATGATCACCAACGTCATGACCTACGCGACGCTCGAGATGATCTCGTTCGTGATCATTCTGACGATCTTCCGCAAATTCAAGTTCTCACCCGCGCACCAAGTCGCGTTCGTCTTGTACAAGCACATGTCCGAAGTCCACTCCAAGCTCATTCTCTGGACGCTCTACATCGTGCAGTGCATGCTGTTCCACTCAGGTAAGCTCGACCCCATCCCCAAGAGCGAGTACGGCACGCAATGGGGATACTCACACCTATTTTGGCATTTAGGCGTGGACTTCTCGATGAAGTTACATGGCTGAAAAACAGCAAAACGCCTTGATCGACGACTCACCGAACTTCATCAGCACCCGTATATAGCGTCGTTCCCCGTCTTCGCTATCTACTTCGACATTGCACTATTACTAGTAGTGTGCCTGAAATTTGACGAATCATGATGAGCCTGAGAGTGCATCACGGATCATAGGTTTATTTTGGTCGCGTAGAGGATGAGTACTCCGGTAATCGCACGTCCATCGTATCCAGGTCAACATCCCGGGCCGTGCGCATTAGAGAGGTCGCGGAAGAAGGTCGAGCGCGTGAGGGCATACCGGCAGGAGATGACTGTGGTCGCGTCGGGCGTTGAAATACAACAGTAGAGTCGGCGTTGCTGAAACGGTGGGCGTTCAGCCTCGCAGCCACCGGATCGAAGGAAGCGTCCAGGTTGTAGTACGCGTCCCGCGTTAGGCCAGCGCTATGAGTTGGTCGTCCTGAAAATCACCAAGCAAACGCAGTTAGTAAATCAAGAGCCCGCGACGCAAAGACGGTTGCAACTCACTGCGCGCGTCTAACGAAAGCCCGGCCTTCGACGGAGATTTTCTGGGAGTGTAACTCGTTGCAACGCAGATCGTCGATGTCGAGTGCGTCAGGGAGAGCTCGTCACCGTCACCTGCGGGGACGAATTTGACATACCGTTGCTACAAACCACAGCGTTAGTCGGGCTCTATGCAAGCGACCAGTCCACTAACCGTCATACCGGAAAGTGGTTGTCGCTCTCGAAGATAGAGGGAGCCCACCCAATGTCTGCACACGGGTCAGTGTTCCGACTTAGAGTGACCGTCTTGCCAGCACAAGCTAGGGGCGACGGCTTTTGTTGAACATTCGCGCGATGCCCAGATCCACCGGGCTCGCCGCAAGCAGTCGAAAACGGAAAACTCGGGGTTGGAACTTGCTGGGTCGCGGGTATTTCACTCAGATTGACATGCACTGCAGGATACAACGGTCGAAACTGGAAGTGTGTTGGGCTCGAGTTGCGCGTAGGGCTACTCTGTGGGTCCACGTGGATCACTTGAAGCGTGTCCGAGTGAGAGACCTTGGTCTTGCTCTTGCGACTCAAAGTCGTCAGGACAGTCGATACACTGTGAATGAGCTAGCACGAATCACAAGTGTCAGATCATCAGCATTGCATGCGAGCAGCCGGCAATTGCGTATTGCGTGGCTTACATGGGCTTGTGCTCGTCTCAATTCCCTGCGCAGATCACCGCGTTGGCGAATAGCGGCGTCCAGCACGAGTTCTCGATACTGGACGAGCTTTTGCATTGTCGTTCGAACCGACTGTGGAAGCGTAGGAGGCTCATGAGCAGCCGCTACTCGCACTTTGCCGATTGTAAGTGCTGCACGCCAACTCTCGTTCACCTGCAACATTCTGCATCAGTTAGTACACCAGCCCAACTACTCATCATCAATGATACGGAGAAATAGACTTACACTATCCAACCGCTTCTGGTCTCTGGTTGTTCGCAAGTGGCACACGAGTATCCGCCAATTTGCGAGTGCCAGGGCCTCTCTCGCAGCTGCATTACTAGTCACGAGCTCACGCAGCTTGGCGATCACATCTGGGTCTTTATCGATACTATCTGACGTGTCCAAAAGCTGACGGTTCTGAATAGGCGCTTGGACAGGGTCATCAACAACTGGCTGCTGAGGCGACGGGATGTGGATGGTGTACTCAGAGCGACGAGCTGGGCTACGTTCTTGAACGATGTGGTGCTCCGTGTGAATTAAAATCGACTGCATCTCTCCACCGCCACGCAACCACGGCTCATCGCCGCCCGTATCTGGCTTGACTGAACCTTCATCCAATACGTCTTCTTCGATATCGACGTAAAATACCTTGTTTCCATCCTCATCTTCGAACGTGGAATACCCGACATCGGCATCCTCATCCGCGTGAGATGAACTCCTTTCATCAAACTTCTCTGGAACTGTATCTTCCTGGCACTGTTCGTCAAGGATGTGGGACGCGGGTAAACGCCGTGAGTTGCTTGCGTACAGCCGCTGACGACTGTATGCCTCTTGCTCCGAGAGGACTTTTCGCACAATCTTTTTGCGGCGGTGTGACTGCAGCCCGTCTTGCGATGGACGATCCAATGGTATGGAAGCACCTCGCAGCATGAAGAGGTTCTCATCGGGGATGGGATCTCCAGTGGGGTGGCCGCTGTCGCCGATATCAAACGGATCTTGAAAGAGGCGACTCCCAGTAATAGTGGCACTTCGCTCCGTCGAAAGCGATGGCGAATTTATGGGAGTGCCGAAATCGGAAGCTTCTCGGCTGGGGCTGTTGCTGCCATCTGAGGTCAATCTTGCCGAAGGCATTGTGACTCGACGGTCGTATTGCGGAGCAACTACTGGGGCTGGCGAGGAGCTGAGCAGCACTCGAGTCAGTGCCGCCTTGGCGAGCTGCTGCTTGGGCACACTTAGCGTGGAGTACAAGCTTTCGAGCTCAACGAGGATGACACTCAGCCCTTGACGCTCAAACTCAGTCAGACCAGAGTTGTTCGCATTAGCAGTGGAAGGGGCCGAACTGCGTCGCCCAACGTCACCCTCGCCATTTGAACTGGAGTTCTTTTCTTCCAGCAACTGCGCCGATAGCCCAATAAGCCTCGCTTCATGCTTGTCACACAACTTGCACATTTTATCGGCGCTGGCTTCCGACGCTTGAGCAGCTCGTTCGTTTGCTTCGCCGAGCATTTGATGTGCCTTTTCGAGATCCCCCGCGAGCGCTTTGTTCGCGTTTTGCAGCTTTTCACAGTCCAACTTCCAAAAGTCGATTTCCGCAATTGTCCGCTTCTTGACCATCGCCAACTCTTCCGAAATGTGAGCCAGATGCGTCGTAAGAGTGAGAAGCCGGTCGGTTTGCAGCGCCGACGATCGCTGGGAGGATCGTCGAAAGTTGAGCAGCTCCTGGTGGGTCGTGGAGAGTGCCTTGAACAAATCGCGCGGGTTGGAGCTCATAGAGACGACAATATTACCCATTGAGATGCTGCTCGTCCGCCTGCGCTTGTCACTTTCTTGGCCCAGTTCCTCTTCAGTTTCCTTCAGGCGCTGCTGTTGCTCATTGTACTCGTCCTGTACACGCGAGATAGCTTCCGAGTAGCGGCGCGCGATCGCCTCTGACCTCTTCACATCATCTTCCTCATCGAGTTCCTCGTCTTCACCATCTCCAGCTTCTGCTTCACTGATGGTTCCATCATCCGGGCCGACAGTTGAGGCTGTGGCACGTGGCAGTAAGAAACTCTTGGATGGAAGTGCCTGCGATCTCTTCCTTTCGATTCCCTTGAGCAGCAGGTTCACGGCCGCCTGCTTTTCTTCGATCACGTCGTTCCGGTTTTTGATCGCGAGGGTGAGTGACGTTTTCAAAGTCTGTAGTTCCCGTTGGAGTCTATCTTGCTCTTGCTGTGCTGTCTTTTGGACAGTGACGAGCCGTGTTTGCGCGTCAGATACGGCATTTCGGAGCTGGGCAAGACCTGCGTCGCGCTCGGTTAACAGATTCTTCAGCTCTGCGATGAGGTGCTCGTACTGCTTCCATCTTCCTCCACGTCGTTGATTGGGCTGGTCCGCACATGATGGATCCGCGTGATTGTTGTAGGCCTCCATGATCGCGTCGAGATCGATATCTTCTTCGGTATCCAGGTCCGTCTGAAGGCAGCTATCCACTCCGTGGGCTCGAGTGAACTCGATTTTTTCCAGCTTCTCTTTGGTTTGGGAACCTTCCATCACGGTGCGCAGGAGCTGCTGCTCGACTTGGTTCGTGCGAGTGTTTGCGTCCTCCAGAGAAGTCTTCAACTCGAGGACTTGAGCTAGCGTCTTCCTCAAATAGGAATCGTCCTCCTGCTCCGCTCCACCAGCCTGGTTGCCGATGACAGCAGCCGACGCATCCAGAAATCCACAGCCGTTGCACGTGCGGCACGCGATCAACCTCGAGCCTTCAAGGAATGCCGAGCCGCGACGTCGAGCAACTGCGCGTTTGGCCTTCTCAGCAGCATCCCCAGCATTGCTCCCGCCGGCTCCATTAGCGTCCGCTGGATCTTCCATACTTCCCCGCCTGCTGCCTGATGACTCCGTGTGAAGCAGCAATGCCTCCAACCCCCTCGATACTCGTGTCTTCTCATGGTACGCGCTGTCTTCGACGGCCTCCCAGACCATATCATTGTTTAGCAGCTCGATGATGGCGTCTCCGACCTCCGACCACGAACACTTTGACTTGTACACACAGTCGATAATGCGTTGCCGCTCGTATAGGCCGTGCTCGGCAGTGGCGAACCACAATTCGCCATCCAGACCACGGGCTTCTTCGAGCTGCTGCTTCAGTTGCAAGACCTCTTCGTGAAGCTGCTGGCACTCGGCGCTGCCTCACACAAAGGGTTTAGTCTCACTTCCCGCTGTCAACCAAGCTACACGGCATCCCACTCACACGGCCTCTTTCGCGCGCTGCTCCCACTTGTCTTTCTCTCGTCGCATCCCCATCGAACTCGCCGCGTCCTTACAAACCGCCTCACCCGCTTTGCCCTCCACTTTCTTCCGATGCAACTCGATCCACGACGCTTTCCCCGCAGCCGCCGACCCGGCGACACCGTCCGCCTTCGTTTGCGTGACCGCCGAGATGACCTCGTCCAGCGCCTTGAGCGTTCGCGGATCGTTGCGCTGCTTGGCCACGAGGTCGCGCAGCATGAGCAGCTGCTTGTAATAGTCCTTGCGCAGCGCATTGTTCTCGGCGATCCGTCTGTCCAGCTTGGACTGGAAATGGTCCTTCCACTTGTCAAAGTCGCCGCGCTCGGCCGCCAGCGCCGTGCAGCGCTGCCTCTCGGCCTCCACGCGCCGCTCCTTCTCCTGGAGCTCCTGCTGCACACACTCGTGCATCACATTCACGAGCGCGGTCTCCCTCGCCTGGATCGCCGGCGCGAGCTGTGCGTGGAAGAACGCCTCCATCTCGGTCTCCAGCCATGGCGGCAGTATCAGTGGCGGAGTTGAAGTTGTAGGTGTTCGCGCAACGTTGCTGGTGGTGGAAGCGTTGTCGTTGCAGTTGGCGAGGTGTCCACTCCCATGGAAACTGTTGGCGATTTGCGGTGATGCCCGGGCAGCTGCCGCCACGAGGAGGACTCCGCCGCGCGAAGTCGTTGAAGTTGCACTTGCCGACTGGGATGGGACCGGTCCACCGTTGGACTCGTGGCCGCGCGAACTCAGTGATCCCAGCCGAGCCGCAGGCTGCGCCGGCGAAGAGGAAGAGATGGGAAGGGGTGCAGATGTGCCGAACCCGAACTGGCGAGTAGCTGCAGAGACTTCGCCGGCGGCTTGCGTGTGGCGTCGAGTCGGTGACGCCTCGGGCGGACAAGCCCGCAGAGTCGGTGGCACAAACTGACTCTCGGGCTCACTTCGATGGAACGATGATGTCATCGATGACGCCGGCGAGGCGATGCCATGCTCCGCCGGCGGAGGCGTCGCCGCGCGCGGAGAGGGGAGCTCGCGTGCGAGCCGCGTGGTCCATGCCGCCACACGTGCCTGCAGCGCGTCGTATGCTTCAAAAAGCGCAGTGGCTCGCGCTTTCTCCGACGAGAGATCCGGCGCTTGCGTGGTGAACCTGGTCGCGGCGCCGCCTGTCGCAGGACCGGACGTCGTCGGCAAAGGCGGAGGCGGTGACGACTGCGCGGCGCATGGTGCCGCGGATCGCGTAGGCACGCGCGCGTGCATGAACGATCCACGCCTCGGTAAACGTTAGCCACTTCGGGGCATCCGTCTCCTCGTGGCCGGTCGATCGATCGTGAAGGAGGGCAAGAGAAACGCTGGAATCAGTTCCGAGAATGAACCTGGAAGCGTAACCAAAAGCTCAGAACCGGGTTTAGAAGAGAGAGGATGCGCAGTCGTTACGTTGTGGGCGCGGTGGCGCGTCGCAGGCGGCTGATCTCCCGGGAAGACAGGCGGTTCAAGTGTCGACAATTGCTGGGGAAACCAAGGTCCAGCCAATTTTAAAGGCAATCGGAATGGCGAGTGATCATTGGTCAATTTGACTCTGGAGAGATTCTGAATCTTTCTGTCACAATTTCCGTGTTTGTGGCCACTACAACTCAACGCACGCGTGGATGAGGTACAGCACAGGAGGGAAAGTAGCTCCACTGGATCTCGTGGATGCGGACCAACCGGTTGGTCACCACTTGGTGGGCAATGCCCGCAGCATGGCTTCCTTTTCGGCCCTGTATAGCACAGCACGACGCGATGAAAATGGATCACCGTCGCGTGCGCGCTGTACTCTACTGCATAGCTAAACAAATTTTGCGTGCAACGCAGTGGAGCCACGATGATTCATCCGTCCAGCCATGAAAAAACTGGAAACGACGGTTCAGCAGGTGTGATTCTAGAATTCGATCCTAGAGTCTTTCGCCTTGCGCCATCGATCCGAATCCATGGGTTTCGCTGGTGCTGCATGAGGATTTAGGATGGTATCTGGGCGCGCTGCTCCCAGAAACAGCCAAGATTCGCTGGCGTACGATATGACTGGTGGAGGCATCGGTTTGCTTATTCATGAAAGGTTGCGAGAATGATCTCCATCTCAGGCGTGCGAGGAGACGACCATTTTCCCAACGGAACTCGGACACCACTAAAATGAAAGCTCGGGGTCAAGCACCAGCACTGCTGCCAGCACCACTGCCAGTGGCAGCAGGAAGCCCATCTCGTGCATGGACTGACGGCGAGGCACGCATGTGAAGCTGGGTAAGCCGCCACGAGATGCTCTTGTCAAACAGGGCTGCGTGCACAGTGCAGTACACCCAGTGTACCTACCGGGTCCAGAGGTACATTCTTCGCTACGGATCTTGGGCCATTATTTGTGGCCCACCAAGTGGTCATAATTCATGTTGGGGCGACGCGTGGAAGCTTTCGCGACCGCATTGGCGCCCACGTTGCGTTGGCTGGTGTCCAATGGATTCGCGGCAAGCGCGCTGGTAACACAGATGCCGCGCCTCGGCGTCGACTCGTCCGCCGTCGGCCTGCGCGCGCGCACGCGCGTTTTTTCATGCCGGTGCCGAAGTGGGTGGGTCGTCTCTTGTCCCTCTCAACTAAAGAGTGCGCGCCTTTGTTTCTCGAAGAATCTTGAGCCAACGGTCGTCGGCGCACGCGCTCGTCGACAGGAAATCACGAAAAGATTCCATTGGCACAAGCCGTCGGCCCTCGCGGCCAATCATCGCTCTGGTTCGTGACGGGCTGGTCTCCAAAAGCAGCCGCAAGACCGCGCCAACAAGGGTGGACTGTCACAAAGACTTGAAAAGCGGCCCACAGGGGAAATTCACACACAAGAACGTTCTCTTTGCAGCGATTGGCTTGCTCCACCGACCCCGCTTTTTGGTCGATGGAGGGCAAGCTCTATCAGGGCTAGGGGATCGCGTTCCCTCCCATGCCACGGCAGACGGCCCAGGCTCCACAAGAACTGACTGCCGGGCTCCATAGGAAAGCGGACGAACGCCCACAGAGTGATGGTGCCGTGATTGCGACGGTGCTTCGGCGCAGGCCTCCATCGCTCGAC
>JAADVV010000814.1:0-12036 GCA_023335905.1 Pythium pyrilobum
GAAGCCGAGGGGGGAGATCGTTTTAGTTTACTGTGAACAGCGGCCGGTCACAGGTTGAACGCGCACTTGGGCGTACACACGACGGCCACGACCACGTCGATTCTGGAGAAGCAACAGCAGTATGAGCGACAGCACGATCTCTATCTTACGCGGTGTCCACGAGGATGCGGATGCGGCCCATGCCGTCGTACGGTAGCAGCGAGAACGCGATGCCTGCCGTCGCACTCTCCTGAAGTAAATGTCAGGCATATTGAAATAATACCCCTACGACATCCAAATACTTCACGTTATCAAGAAGTTCGTCTACGAGGCGATGATAACGTGGAAGAGAATGGACACCGGGCTTATTATAGTGTCGGTGACAACTGCCGTAAGATGGACAGTATTCGCCCAGCGCTGAGCGCATGAGACCGTCCGCATGCGATCGAACGAGCAGCGGCGAGTCCTTTGCTGTGCCGACGCTTGTGGCCGAGATGTTGCATTCTGCTCGCAGCTTCGAGTGTGTTCGTCGGCGAAGACGACCCAGATGCTGCTGCGCAACGCACATGATCAAACGCTGTTGTGTCCACGGATTGTGAAGAGTGGTGGCAGGCTTCGTATCCGAGCTTGACAAAACGGCAACTATATTTTCGTTACTGCCACCACACACATGCGCGTAGTCGTAACAAGCTTGCGTGACAACTTCTGCGCGTTCCAGCCATTCCCGCAACACGCCGTGTTGACTGGATGCATCGCCCTTAGAACGTGACGTGGACCATTTGCTCGAGGATGCGGCACGTGCCGAGTCCCGAAGTCGAGCGCGCCAAGCGCACGTAGCCATTCTCGCCCCAGTAGGCGCTCCACGAGTTGCGGATCTTAATGCTCGAGCCGTCGTACCCGACGGCGAGCACGGCGTGGTCGATCTCGACCGACGGGTCCGGGCACGACGAAATGATGCCGCTCTGGTACTGCTTCCACGCGTCGTTGCCCGACTGGACGGCGACGACCACCGGGTGCTGGTTCAAAGCCGAAATCAGCGCCGGCTCGTTGCGGGCCAGCGCCACCACCGACTGGAGACCTGTCTGCACGCGGCTGCAGCCCGTGTTGCAGGCGGCCACTGCGCCGTTCCCGGACGTGTACGGGTCGGCCGCGAGCGTGCACACGCCGTTGGACTTGACGTAGTCCAGCGCGTACTGCGGCACGCCGCCGTTGCAGCCGGCGTCGACTTTCGTGTCACAGCTTGTCAGCGTCTGCTCCGAGTACTTGGTGTAGGCGTTCCCACCGTGCGCGATACACTGCGAGGTTTCGACCGCCGCGACCGAGGCGAACGCCCAGCAGGAGCCGCACTGGCCCTGGTCCTGGATCGGCGGCATGCAGTTGCCCGTGGTCCAGTCGAGGCTTCTCGCTGCGGGCTGCAGCACCCGAGAGGACTCGTCAGGCTCCACACGAAGCTGGCGCGTGCTGCCGCCGCCGGCGATGTACGAGTTCTTGACGTACTTGGCGAATTCCTCCGACGTGAGCAGCGTGAACGGCGAGTCCGTGGAGAACTGGGCCTGCGGGTGCTCCAGGTTGAGCCGCTCGACGAGCAGCGTGGCCATGAAGAAGCGCTGGCGGTAGTCCTCCTGCGTCTGCTCCTCCGTGGCGTTCGGGGCCGTGGGAGGTGGAATCAGGCCGTTCTTGCCGGCGGCGTCCTTCCACTTGGCCATCCACGAGCTGAGCTCGCCCGTGATGTTGACGACCTGGAGCAGGTACCGGTCGTAGTCGACGCCGGCGTGCAGCGGCTGCGCCTCGACGAGGCTGCCGTGGGACGCCATGGCGGCAGCGCCGAGCGCGAGGCAGACGCTGAGGAGCGAGGCGGGGAACTTCATGGCCGCCGTAGGGTATTATAGTGCGCGGAGCAAATCGGGGAATGCCTGGGTGGAAGTGGCGCACGGGGGCGGGAGGGACCCAAGACCAACCGACCTCGATGACGGCGCTCGCTGGATCATGCGGTGGACCGTGCGGTGGGCCAATCGAGCAGCTTCGTCGCCTCTTCCGTTGACGAGATCATTCATCCGAGCGAGCCGAGGCATGATGATGTTAAACACAGTGGCCCGGCTACGTGACGGCAGCAACGCGTTCAGTACACTGTACCCTCCCTGTCCATAAACAATGTGCGGCTCTCCCAATATGAGATACCTTCCATAGTTCATATGATGTCCCATTATAGTAGACTCTTTTGGTGCATGATGGGTCCAAGAGCCTCTACAAATACGTACTTGCATCGGCATGAGCTCAATCTGTTCAGTCTCAGCACTGGATCGTGCACAAATGGCCGGGTCTGTCCGTGGGAGAGAGCGCGGGACTGAAGCGCACGGCTCGCTTGAGAAGCATGGCTCATCCGGGCGCGTCGCGAGGTTTGTGGTAATGGGAAGAAAGCCGTCAGCATCCGAGGTGGACGGACATCGATCTCTGGATCACTCGGTGGGGGGATGCCGCCCAGCGGATAGGACGGTTGTCGTCATGGGGCCGCGGAGATTGTGCCGCTTCTTGATGTGACAATCCCTTGAAGTTGAAGGTTCGCTCACCGGCGTGTGGCTGAGCCGTGCTCGTGCGCTGCATATCAGCAGCAGTCACCCGTGGCATGTGGGCTCTCGGCTCGTCGAGCAGTCCTTGAGGTCGGCCGCGCGTGGACGGTTTTGTGGATGCTAAAGGACTTTGGCACACACGGAGTGTCCACGTCGCGCAGGCTCCTGTTTGAGCAAGCAGCGGAGAGGATTTGGTATATGCACACACACACACACACAATAGCGGTCACGCTCGTTCTCATCGCCGACTTTGCATTGTACTAGTACATGCGTGTCTGTCTCTAGCTCTGTTTTACATTATTTCAAATACATTAAACTACTTCTATCCGCTATCTGTATCCCTCCCCCCTCCCCCCATCAGATCACCGCGACCGCATGAGAATCAGCCGCGCCGCCGCGAGGTCGCCGCGGCTATCCTGCTCTCTCTTGAAGCGGTCGCCGAGCGAATTGGCTATGATTTCATGAAGAGGGAAGTCGATCTGCAGCTCCGGGCTCCTAAACGGCTCCTCGAGACACCGCGTCTGGAAGGTCTCGTGCACCTTGTGCTCGATGTCGTTCTTCTCCATCTCGTGGTAGCTGAGGAAAGCCGTATCGCTAATAAATATCTCCCCGCCGCGACCCAAGTCGCCCATCTCGCGCGCGACGATCTCGCTGACACCCAGGTACGTCATCTTCCCGGTGGTCGGGTGCTTCGAGCAGATGAGCTTCTCGTCGCCTGCGTGGATGGCCATGCGGACGCGGAGCCCACAAAACAAGACGCGCCCCCAGGCGTCGTAGATGCGCGCGGCCGATTCCTTCTTGATGAGATCACTGGGCCAGTTGACGCGCAGCAGCTTCTCCTGCACGTCGATGCACCACGCGATCGCGTCCGAGACTGTGTGGAACGCGAGCTGGAAGGCGTCGCCGCACGTCGTGATCTCGTAGCCTCGAAACCGGATCAGCTCTCGTCGCAGCAAGTCGTCGTGGAGAGACTGTGCCTCGGACATGGCCTCCGGATCGGACGCCCACAGCGCCGTCGAGCCTTGAATGTCGGTACACACGAAGATCGGGTGCTCGGTCGGCGGCTCGACGATCATGTTTGGGTCGAAGAGCACCTCGCCAGGAAAGTAGCCGTTCTCGAGCAGGTGCTCGTACACGGACGTGGGCATGATGGGCTGGAGCGTGCGGTAGCAGCACGTCACGCTCATGCCTATCACGAACGCCGTGCCGGCGCCGGAGAAGTAATACAGCAGCTGCGAAATGCCGATCCACAGAATGGGGATGTGGACCTTGCACTCGACCAAGACCTCGACGACGCACGACGGGAACACGAGTATGCAGTACACGATCACGAGCCGCTTGATCCGCTGGTGGAGCATGATCGAGAACGGGTTCACCACGGTGCGCGAGCGCTTCTTGACGGAGAGCCACAGCGTACACGAGAGCGGGTAGACGAACGAAACACACACCGAGAAAAGCTGGAACGCGAAGGCCACCGTGCGGACCGTGTCTTCCCGGTTCGGGCACAGCCACGCTGAGACCACGAGCGTCCCCGCGAACACGGTCGCCAGTCCGTACGCTCTCAGGTTATAGTTGCGCATCGTCAGCCGCTCCTTTTCGAGCCCGCGGTCCATGCTCTTCTTGATCAGCCGCGTCATCTCAAAGGCCATGAGGATGACCCAGAACGTCGTGCAGAGCAGCGCGATGTCGCCGAGCAGCGCGACCGCCAGGATCAGCTCCTTGCCTTTCGCCGCCGAGTGGTCGCCGTAGACGATGCGCACGCCAATCATCTGCCCGTTCTCGACGCCGTCCAGGTAGTCGCGCACGCCGCTCCAGTTGCTGAGCACCCCGACGTAGAAGACCCAGCGCGCGGCCGAGTAGATAAAGTTGGCGCGGCAGAGCGAGTACATGACGTACTGCACGGCCGACTCGTTGACCTTGAGGTCGCGGAAGGACACGAGCAGCGTCACGAACGTGCCGACCATCGCGACCGAGAGCGCGACGACGTAGGCCACGGTCCAGTGGAACTGCGAGTCCTCCATCGCGCCGGGTCACGACCGCACGAAACGCGAGGCGAAAATGCTTTCTCCGCTTCTTCTTCTTCGGTCGTCGGCGTCTTCTTCCTGTTTGGTTCTCGGACGTCTGCGTCGCTCTTGTGTCGGCGGCAGCCGCCAGTGCCTGCTGTGCGCGCGACCAGCAGGTGCATCGAGCAAGTGTGGCTGGTGGCACACGAGAAGCTTCTCTTTGAGACGGCACGGAAAAGGAGAAGGGGGAGAGTGTTGGTCGCGTCGCCCCGATTACGAGCCCGCGAAATCCGTAGGCATACTGTACACATGGTCGGAAAGTACAGTATACGGAAGTGTATACCACCTAATACACGCACCCGCCATCATCCATGGCGGATTTGTGGGCGTTCGCGACTTGCGCAATCGAGGATGCGTGGAGGCAGGTACAGTGAATATTATTAATAGTGGGTATACTGCGTACCGTATACTTTCTCCCGTGGCCGAAACCCAATCTTGTTGCATGGTCGCGCATCCGCCGCAGAATGGAACGGCCTTCGACATTGGTGGTCACTGGCGTGCGTGTCTACATACATGGCGGGAGAATGTTGGCGGCGCCCTCAGACGGAGCCGCGGGAGTCATCTTCTGGATTGCCTTGTTGAAGACGCGGCCTGTTGACGGTCAGTCAGGTCACTACAGTATTGAGACGAGGAATACTCCGTGAGCCACCGGTGGACCGGCGCGTGGCGAGGGTCGCGCGCCAGTCGATCGAGATGGAGAGGCTCGGAGAACGTTGATGACGAGGAAGACGAGATCGGTAGTGGTGCGGCGTTGCACACTATCGAGGGAGCGAGGGGGCGGCTCTCCATGACCCGCAGCGACTCGACCAGTCGGTCCCACACCGAACGTCTGGCTGGCGATGGCGACGTGGCGAGACCCATCTTGGTCGCCGTGATCACCCCGAGGAAGCTGTGCAGGCCAATGTGCCTGACCAGGCGATCTAGTTCGGCGTACGGGCGCTTGCTCGACGTGGGGCCTCGTTCTTGCTGCGTTCGCCTGATGCCATGGGCCATCTTTTGGAGCAGTTGTTGGATGCAGCTCTGGAGGAATGCGGTGGAGGTTTCCGTGGAGGAAGGCAACTTGTCCACGAGAAGGACGAAGCGGAGAGCCGCGAGGCACGCCAATTGGTATAGATTGATCTGTCATATTACCTCCACGGTTAGTATACCGCAACATTGGGGCAGGTAGCAATGCGCGTCGTGCTGTTGATAGATCGTACCTGGATAGTCGTGGGGTGCAGCAAGTCGACGTCGAAGAAGAGGCGATGCCACCGCTGCCGGATAGCGGAAAGCACTTTGCTGACAAACATCGCCCCAATGTTCTTGGAATCATCGATCGGGATGGACGCCGCTATGGCAGGCAAGCTGAACCTACAACACACAACAGCAAGTAGTGGGGGTGAGTATCCCAGTCAGCTGATACGCGATTCGTTCTGTACGTACTTGTCGTAGTTGACGTAGATCTGCATCGTGCTGGGGTCTATCAGGAGCCCGCACCAGGGCAGTAAGAGGCTTGTCGGGTCCACGGCAGCTTGGAGATCACTCATTGGCAAGTCGAACCTTGGTATCTCTCGCTCAACGCCTTTGCCATCGATGGTGAGCACTGGGAAGTTGACGCGGCTTTTCCTTGGGTTCACGAAGCAGCCGTACTCCTCGTTGCCGCGGTGCATGACTTCCGCAAACTGACGAGCCTTCGAGACATCCGTGGAGATAAACAGAAAGTCGTCCGTGTATCGCATGAGAAGGTCGTGGCAGCATTGCAGTCGGTGTGAAGACGCCTCCAATTGCTTGCGCAGTACTCGACGCTCGAAATGTGCGTAATAGAGGTTGCAAAGCGTCGTCGAGAGAATTGACCCTTGCGGGATGCCTTGACGCTGTACGTAGACTTGATCATCTGTCTGAACTGCGTTCGAAGTAAGGTGCTCCCTTAAGAGAGTGAGGATTTCCCGTTTCGTCACGTAGTCGTAAAGCACTCCGTCCACGAACACTGCGCCACGATGTCGAGTGCTATCTTGAATCGCTTGGGTAAAGCCTCGCAAGTCGCCTGACGGAAACGCTGGTCGCTCCATCTTGAAATGCGCACCCTTACAAACCCAGTGTTTGCGAACGAGGTACTCGTCTTCAGCGAAAACCTTCTTCAGAATATGGAGAAGCTTCTTAGGGCGAATCGTGTCGAAGCATCGCTCCGCATCTACCGTCACGCAATACAACTGTTGCTGTCCTGCCTTCGCGCAACTTGGACAACTGCGCACACTGGTGAAAAGATCCTTCAGTTTGCCATGGATTTCGTCCATGTTCCGCACAGTCGCGCCAAGCAGCCGATCAGCTTGGCGATCAATCTCAAACAGCAGCGCCCGGTGAACGAGCTCGAGCGACCGATTCACGGATACGTCAACACCGACCGGCTTGCCAGACAGATTTATGAGTGGTCGAACGCCGTTGACCTTCGGGAGAAGCCGAAGTCGTGATGCTCCGAGCTGGCGAGAAACAAGGGAAGCCTCCGCTGAAGAGACGGGTTTCAGAATGAATGAAGTCAAGTCATAGAGAGCTAGAGAACTGACATACAACGTGTTAGACAGCACCTAAAGCCAATTTCCGGACGAGTTCTGAGCGACTCCCATGCCTGATGGTCGTCCACACTGATCGTGGGTAGTAGAACACCTCGTTCGCAGACCCTTCCCTTTCGGTGATGTAGAAACAATTGCGCAGCAGTGGGAAGACGATGTTACTGGTCACCCAAGAAAGCAGTTGAGTCGCCATGTCCTGTCTCTTCCGAAGCTCATTGGGCGGGCTGCATGCACAAGACCACTGTTAGAAATCAGTTATCAGACGTATCTCGAGCGAAACAAAGCTCATCCTGCCATTTGGATGAACCCGATGCGTCCATCCACCCGATATCCTTGACACGAAGACTGCATGCAGCCTGCGTCGAACACGTAAGACTTCCTACAACACCATATGAGCGATCTCCAAGCACGGACTCACCCGATCGACGCTCAGGTTGTCGTACTTCTTTGAAAGCACAAGTCGGTCCACGTGTTCCTTCATCTTGGCCCAGTTGCTGGAGTTGGCGTTTTGTCTACCCGCGGGTGATTTTCCGAGAAGCACTTTGGGCACAATCGCCGCCAATACTTTACGGACAAGACGCTTAACGACATTCTTGGAGACCGTCATCTGGAGTAACTCGGCAATCTCTTCCCGGTGGCGTTGCAGCTGAGCGAGTTGCTCCACTCCTTGAAGCCGGACCTCTAGGTTTGGTGGCTTTGTGTCTTCCTTGAATCGAACTCGCCGTTTCGACTTCCGCTGTAGTGTTGCCGCCGCCGACTCTTTTGACAATGCATCGATCGCTTCCTCTCTGCGCTTCCTTTTGCGCGTATCCCTCGCCGTGGGTGACTCTGGTTGACTCAAGTAGCCTTCGTCGACGGCCTTACAGAAGAGAGGTTGCACTGGTCCAGCGGTGATTGGCGATCGTTCATGTGCCGAATGGTTCGAGCTCCTCACGATGTCACGAACATGGCGGTGTCGTTTCATGAACGACGCCAGCATACTATGAGCAGGAACCAATCTCGAGACGATGCCGTCGATATCGAAACTGTGGAGTCGTTGGAGCAAGTCTTGCGCAATTGGAACGAGGTTCACGAGCCGCTTGGAGAGTCGCTTGCCACTTCCCTCATCTGGAAACATGGATCGCACCAGCTTTGATGCGCTACCACGTGTGATTATTGCGCCACCGCTCGTATCTGTCACGTTCAGCTGCGACTTTGCGAACATTTGGCGCTTCTGAAAGTGTCTCGCGTACATAACTTGGTTGATAGCCACGTTCTCAACCATGGAAGGCGACACATCACGTGGCTCTGGACGTTTACGCTTCTTTGGCTTGGGGTCATCTGCGTGCTTATGCTTGATTACCGCAAGTGGATTCTTCAGCCAGCGGAGGCTGTTTCCAGCAACCTGCAATTTGAAAACTCAGTCTCATGTCGACAAGAGCGTTGCCGGCGCCGTTCTCACCTGTATGTAGGAGCCATTTGATCCTGCAACCCTGACGAACACGCAGTAATTGAGCAGAATGTGCATGAGCAGGTCGTCTCCGATGCATTCGTGCAGGCGTTCCCACGCCGGCGTCTTCAGTGCTGCGACCAGCGTGTTAGGGAAGTAACACATGACCGAGTTCGTGATCGTCATGCGGTGACCATGGGAGCCCGGCGCGACCTCACGATAGCCCAACGTCAGGAGATTCGAGTCGCTAGCGTCCGCGCGTCGTCGTGTGAGAAGCCGCTCGATGACCAGTGCGACGAGCTCACTCTATCGAGGCACCAGCACAACGGTATTTGGTCAATTCACTAGCGAAAACACTACCCAACGATCCACGCCCACCAATGCCAACGAGCGCACGGACGTCCACGCATGTGCTGGATATGCGGGCGACGCCTTGTAGTAGTGGTATACTTGTGCGTGCTGCAGAAGCTGCGTCAATTCGACATCCTCAATGGTCTGGATAGCAACTTCAAGCTTCGATCGCGTGGCTTCGTCGGCGCAGGAGACGGCAGCTCTGCGGCAAGTAGATATAGCACACGCATCATAAGATACTTCGAGCTACTTTCCATCGTATTCTGTAGCTGTACAGCCACTGACTTCACCACAAAGGACCGCAAAGAGACCCGCGCGTCCCCCAGCTTCTCCATTTTCGACGCGTTGTTGCTGGCAAGCGCGGGAAACTTGGCGACCGCCGTAGGTTCGCACCTCATTCGCATAGGTTCGCACCTGTATTCGGAAAAATGATGGTAGGGTACGATCCGGTGGGTACACGACTCACTTGCTTGCCAAACCTCCCATCATGAATGCACCGCAAAATTGGGTTTTGTCCAGTTATAATCAAGATGTGGTACATATCAGCCAATAACATGAGCTCCTAGCACGAGCACTCTTCGCTTCCTTCACAAGTCGTGCCCGTCATTTGGGCAATTGAAGGAGAGGAAGACGCAGAAGATCGACGGCCTTCGCCCGCGTCTTCGTCAAATCTCTCCAGCGGTGCATCATGGCGCGGTTCTCCGAGAACACCCCGCTTGTTCCTTCCGCGATTGGCCACGATGCCGCTTCTCGCCGCCGTAGCAAGCTGCAGCGCCAGACCCGCGGCCTTGTGCTCGCGGCGTCCGGCATGGCGCTGCTGCTCACCTTATTGATGGTGACGCGTGAGGAAGCCAGCGTCGCGCGGTTGAAGGCGCAAGATACGGTTAGTGACCACGCGGAGTTGGCAGCTGTGGCGGCCAAGTCGCACAAGAAGGACGCGCAGAACAGCGATGAGTTCTTCTGCGGCTTCACGGAGCACGAGACGGGCTACATCAAACTGCCGAATAAGAAGAACGACCACTATTTCTACTGGTTTGTCGAGTCGCGCAGCGAGCCTTCGAAGGATCCGCTCGTGCTGTGGCTCACTGGTGGGCCCGGATGCTCGAGCATGATGGCGCTGCTCGCGGAGAACGGTCCGTGCCACGTGCAGACGGACCTCACGACCAAGATCAACGAGTACTCGTGGAACAAGCAAGCGAACGTGATCTGGCTCGACCAGCCCACGGGCGTCGGCTACTCGTACGGCCGTGGCTCGGACTACGATAGCACCGAGGAGAACGTCGGGGAGAACATCTACTGGTTCCTGCAGGAGTTCCTGACCAAGCACCCGGAGCTCGCGGACCGCGAGTTCTTCGTCACGGGCGAGAGCTACGGCGGCCACTACGTGCCGGCTGCGGCGAGCTTCATCGTCCAGAAGAACGCGCTGCGTCGCAAGCAGGACGGCACGATCCACATCAACCTTGCGGGTATCGCCATCGGCAACGGTATCACGGATCCGATCGTCCAGTACGACTACAGCGTGGACATGGCCTTCAACGCGTACAACATCTCGCTGCTCGACGACGCCCAGATCGCTGACATGCGCGTCGCTCAGCCGCTTTGCCATGAGCTCAACGTCAAGTGCCAGAGCGACGCGGCCTCGTGCGTGGAGGCGCTCGAGTACTGCGGCGAGCACCTCGAGGCCCCGTACATGACGGCCGGCCGTAACCCGTACGACATCCGCCAGGAGTGCCAAGAGGAGAACGTGATGAACTGCTTCCATTTCGACCACATCATCAAGTACCTCAACTCGCCCAAGGTGCTCAAGGAGCTCGGCGTTGACACGAAGCACTCAAAGGCGTGGCGCGAGTGCGACGGCGACGTCGGCGCGCGCTTCCTGCTGGACCAGATGCTGTCGTTCGCGCCTAACGTCAAGCTGTTGCTGGACGCCGGCGCCCGCGTGCTCATCTACGCCGGTGACGCCGACCTCATGTGCAACTGGGTCGGCAACGACGCGTGGGTCAAGGCGCTCGAGTGGAGCGGCAAGGAGCGGTACAACGCCGCGGAGAACCGCGCGTTCGTGACCCAGGCCGACGCGAACGCCGGCGTTGTGCGCTCGTTCGAGAACCTCGCGTTCATCCGCATCTTCAACGCCGGTCACATGGTGCCAATGGACCAGCCGGCGGTGACCTTTGAGATGATCAACAACTTTTTCCAGGGCAAGCCATTCTAGGTGGTGCCCGCCGTCCAGACGACGTGGTATGATGGTTGAGGAGGAGAATGAGGGGTGAAAAATTCGGTCTCTCTGTTGGGACGTTCATAATAGTACCACGCACAGTTTCACATCCATTCACGCTACTTGTATCAACGGAGTTCGACATGCTCTAAAACGTCACATACGTCATGTCGTTGAGGACGCCGCACGTGCCCTTGCCATCCGTCGATCGGCGGATGCGCACGTATCCCTGTTCGCCCCACGAGGTGCCCCACGAGTTGCGGATCTTGAAGGTGGTGTCGTCGTAGCCGACAACGAGCACGGCGTGGTCGACGTTGTCGGTCTCGCAGCTGGAGAGCACGCCGCCCTTATACTGCTTCCAGGCGTTGTTGCCCGACGCAACGGCGACGACCACGGGGTTCTTGGCGACTGCCTTCAGAAGACTCGGCTCATCCTGAGCGCGGCCGATGCCCTTGACGCCTGGGTTCTGCTTGGCACAACCAGTGTTGCACCCAGCGAGAACGCCGCTCGTCGACGTGTACGGATCGTCCTGCTCACTACAGATGCCATTCTCCATGATGTACTGCATGCCCCACACCGGCACACCGCCGTTGCAACCGTAGTTACGTGTGCTGCAGCTGGCGAGGTTCTGCTCTGAGAGCTTGCTGAACGAGCCGGTGTTGCCAACGATACACTTGGTCGTCTCGATCGAGGCAATAGTGGCGAACGCCCAGCACGAGCCGCACTGACCCTGGTTTTGGATTGGCGGCATGCAGGCGCTCGTCGACCAGTCGACGCCCTGTGCCTCCGAGCCTGTATCTTCGATCACTGCATCTTCGTTTACAGCTGGAGCGGCCTCCGGCGCTGGCTCGGGAGCGGGGGCTGGTGCTGGCTCGGGAGCGGGGGC
>JAADVV010000815.1:0-12034 GCA_023335905.1 Pythium pyrilobum
CGACGCGTCGAGACGCGAAGGAAAAAGGTTCGCAGTGGGCACGCGCGACACGCTTACGCGTGGTGCTGAGCGTTGGTCTTGGCGGCCTTGTTGGCCTTGTTGGCCTTGTTGGCCTTGTGCTGGGCCTCCATCTTGGCGGGCGCGTGGTACTGCGTCATCGCGTGGTGCTGCGAGATCGCGTGTGCCGCGTGGTGCTGGCCTTCCATCCTCGGCGCGATGTGCTGCTTCTCCACGCGGAGGTTGCGCTTCGGCGCGTCGTCCTCGGCGTGGACAGTAGCGATCGTCGCGATCGCGAGCAGGAGAATCTTGGCAAGCTGCATGCTTGAAACAGAGAGATGAGCGCTTGGGGGTGGACTGGACGGGGTCTGGAGAATGGGGCAAAACTGCGAATGAGTGAGTCATCCAAGCGGAGTTCGCGACGGCATCGTCGTTCGCTGCAGCTGCGCGCGGCTGCAATTGAGCGAGCGTTCGCCGGCGGCGAAGGCGCCCATGAAGGGGCGCCGACGAGCGGCTCCGGCGTGCGCGATCTTTTCAGCGGCGCGCGACTGCTCACGACCGGGATCGCAAGTCAAGATGCCTGGACGGTCAAAATGCGCTGCGACCGGTCGCGCGATCTAAACCTGGACGGTGAGGCTGAGTATTGTGTGGGCGGCGACGCTGTGAGGCTTGCAGGATCTAGAAAAAAAAGAGCGGTGGAGAGAGGCAGTGCCTACTAGGCACGTTCCTTCTAGTACCATCCAGCGCCGCACGATCTCGTGGGCACTGACTCGACGTCTCCACAGCCGCCAGCCCCGCGGTGTCGCGACGAATAGCAGCAATTTTAGCTGGCAGCTTCGTCGGCGCCATAGACTCGAGAAAACAAGACCATCGCTGCGCTCGGGAGCATGCGGCTTGGAGAAAGCACGCCCGACATAGAAAATGAAGAGCAGCATTTACCGCAGGAGATGCCTCCCGCCAACCGACGATATATATTCAAATAGACTATGCGATGCAACATTTCTTCCTCCCCATCTCCCTTACGAGCCATCTCCATCGTCCATGGGCACGATCGGCGTCCACGAGAGCGACGGCACGACGTGGTTCTGCGCGTGGGCGGCCTCGAGCCGCGCTGTCACGAGCGGGTCCTCATCTGCCTCGGCGTGTTCGAACTCGACGCCCGCCGCGTCCGCCCCACGCAGCGAGCGGCCAGCGCCGCGCACGAGCGTCGCCATCGTCGCAGCCGTAATGCTCAGCAGCGCGAGAAGCCTCATGGTCTCCGTGGGGTCTTGCGCCGTGTGTGTGTGTGCGTGCGAGCGGCAGTGTGTTCTTTGTTCTTCCTCTTCTCCGTTCTGTTTCTCGAATGTCTCTTGAAGATCTTCCACAAGTCGCAGAGTCTCAGATCTGAGGATCTGAGGAGGCAGGTTGTCTCAAAAATGATGGTGTCCACAGAAGCACACATTAATTGGCCAATAATTGGATTAAGTACGATTCATTGGCTATAACGTATTCGATCACGCAATATTGGTCTCTTTTTCCGGAACATTCGGGACTTGTCGAGATCGAATGTTTACGAATTTTCACGGAGCTTCTGGAATGGGTACACTCGGGGAGCTCACGAAAACACATTTGCGCGTGCAGATCTCTCATTCTCCATTTTACGACGTAACCAACAAGCCAAGACACAAGAAGCATGAACTCTCCACGACGACAGGAGATGGATAAGCTGCGGGCCATCCAGCGGCAGGTCGAGGGCGTCGCGCAGCGGCTCGACGCGCGGCTGCCGCAGCAGCGCCGCCACCTCGCGGCATTTGTGTGCGCCACCAAGTGGCGTCTGCAGACGATCACCAAGAAGACGACCAAGCTACTCACGCAGGAGGCACTGGACGCGACGGCCAAGAAGATGCGCATGGAAATTGGCGCACACGTCTACGCCGCGAAGGAGCAGAGCGAGTTACTCACGCGCGCGCTGTTCCAGCTCGACGACATTCTGAGCCACGGCGACGCTGAGATCAAGGACGCGCGCAAGGCGCTCGTGGTCCAGACCCAGAAGCTGCTCGAGCACGCGGATGCGCTGAATGCTAGTGCGGAAAAGCTTAAGCAGTTTACTGACGACGTGGCCAGCCGCCTGCCGACTGCCCCTGGTCAGGATGCGACCATGGACGAGGCTGCCGAAGTCGAGACGCCGGCTGCGGAAGTCTCGACTGAAGACGCGGTCATGGATGATGTCGCCGACGAGGACGACAAGCCAGGACCCATGGCGACCGACGATGAGGATTTTGATTGGGAACACGTGACCGCCGACGACATCCGGCCTCTCTTCAACGAGAGCGACGAAGAGGAGAAGAATGACGACGGTGAAGTCGTTGAAGAAGATAAGCAGCACGAGGCGACGCCGATTCAACCAGCAGAGTCAGCGAACGAAGGCGCCGACGACCATGAAGAGGAAAAGGCACAGAACGACGATGAGGAGGAGGCCGAGACCGACGACGAAGAGGCGGAGAACGACAAGCAAGAAGAGACGCAGCAGAATGCCACCGACGTCAAGTCGCTGCCAGTGTGGCGTCCGTACTACCAGATCCAGAAGCGCGCCGACGGCATCTACCTCATCGCGAACCTGCGCGGCGTCGATCCTCGCTTCGTCCACGTCGAGTCCATGCCCCATAACGGTACGGTGCGGATCTCGGGCGTCAAGCTGCCGACGCAGAAGGACATCGTGCTCTCCCACATCAGCGGCACGCCAACGTTCGGCCGCTTCGAGATCGTCGAGCAGTTCCCAGCGCAGGCGCTCAACATGGAGAACGCCACGCAGCAGCTCACGCGCGACGGCACGCTGCAGGTGCGACTGCCTTTCTACCTCGTGCAGCGCCCGCGTGTGTTGCGGCGCGTGTCGCCCTTCCAGCAGCACCGACTTGTGGCCTGGTAAAGGCGCCGCGCGTCCGACGATCTCGACCGGTGTATAGTAATAGTACTGTAGTGTAGACATGCTACCAAAAACCACACAAACATGACTCCATTTTTGACTGCAGACTCGGCCAACTCGTACCTTATTTCTCCGTACAGCTACACCGCTATGCCACCGCGATGGGGTGCGCGGGCTTCTCGTCCTCGAGCTCTTCGGGCGTCGCCAGGTCGGGATGGGGCTTCGCTTCTTCGACGAGCGGCTCACTTGATGGGGCTGACGATGTGCTGCTCGTCTCACTTGCAGTCGCCTTATCCTTCTCTGCCTCCAGCACTTGTCTGGCTTCAAGCTGTGCGTGCTGCGCCATTTGCGTCTTGTACGTGTCTAAAACGGCGGTCTTGAGCGTCGTGACCTGCTCTCGCAGCACGCGCAGCTCGGCCTCTCGCTGCTTCTGTAGCGCGCGGCTCGCTGCGTCCTCCTCGCTCACCTGCGCGGACTTGAGCAATTGCAGCCGCGTCACGCGGCTCTTGACGCGCATTAACAGCTACAAACACAAGAACGTGAGTTGACAGACCTCCACCCCGAACGACGCAATCAGAGACCTCACCTGTTCGTACTGCTTGCGCTGGTCTCCGACAAACCGCAGCGTCTCCACGACGCTCAGCCGCCGCTTCTGCTTCTTGTTCACTGCCGCTTGGCGCTGCGCGAGCAATAGCTGCACGACCATCCGCTGGCGTAGACGCACGTAGCCGTACGCGAGCAGCAGCGTCGCGGCCGTCGCGAGTCCATAGCCTCTGAGCAGCGTCCACAGCGACGCCGACGCCGACGATCCAAGCACTCGCTCACTCATCGAACTAGCCGCCGTCGCTTCCGCCGGGGAGCTGACGAGCATGCGCGAGAGCCCGTTCTGGCGCTCGACGCTCTTCAAGCACGCCGTGATCTCCTCGGGCGAGAGCCCCTTGTTCTCGAGAAAGTCCACGCGCTGTGCGAGCGAGAGCGCGCGCACTTTTGGGTGCAACAGGAACTTCTCGCATCTCGCTAGAAAGCTGGCGTCGTGCGCCATCGTGGCAAGTCGCAGAAGCCGCGTAAACGCAGCGAGAAGGTGACGTCTACTTCCGTCGGCGCGTTGCCCCTGGCTCTGGGAGATGAAGATGGCAGTGGTGTTGAGGTTGACATTTGGGCAGCACCGTAGCGGACACAATAATATAAGACTCGGAAGGGGGTACTATTACTCATTTGACAGTACGATCGAGTGTAGGTTCAAGACGCGCGCATCCCCGCATCCGCAACGGGAAGATGTCGACCAGTATGGGGAACCAGCAGCCCGCGCGCGTCGTGCGTGCTCCCGCGTTGCTCGCTCCCACGCGCCTGGCGCGTGCGGAGACAGCGGACGAGACGGAGAGGCCTCCGAGGCACGCCGCTGCCGCGTCCGCGCGGTCTCCGCCCGCGTCGTCGGCGTCGCTCAAGTCGCCGCGCTCGAACGGCTCCAGCGCGCCGCCCGCGGCGCCTGCCGCGATGTCGAGAACGGAGGAGACGGCGTCGAACGTGAAGATTCCATCCGGCGCGATGCCGACGAAGAAGCGGTCACTACCTGCGTCTAAAGGAGAGAACCGCGACCCGAATAGCCTCAAGCGCAAGCGTCTAGCGCGCGATGACGAGGACGACGACGCCGCTGATGAAGAAGAAGAGGAGGAGGAAGAACAAGACCACCGAGAAGCGTTTGCCACGGAGAGAAGCCGCCATAAAAACGCGCGTGACCACGCGCTGGCGCACCACCAGCGAGCCACCGCCGCCTCGTCGCGTCCGTTTGCCAAGAAGCAGCACCAGCACCATCAGCACGAGCTGACGCTGGCGACGCGCATGGCGCAGCATCTCTTCCACCACTCGAGTGCGCTGCTGCACCGCGGAAACATGGAGACCGAGGCGCGTGGCGGTGTCCTCGACGACGAGATCCGGCAGCAGCAGGAGAAACGCGACAAGTACGACCGCAAGATCCGCAGCCTCCAGCGCGAGCTCGCCGAGCTGGACCCGCGCGCCGCCGCGGCCCACGCGCGCGGCGAGTCCATCGCGCTCATCCGACCTAGCTCGTCAATGCCACGCCCGCCTCAGCAAGCCCCGTCGTCGAGTGCCGCCGACGACGGTGACGAGCTGGACGCGCTGCTGCCGGCGCCGATCACGCAGCAGGTCAAGACGATCCGCAGGTCGCTGCAGGAGCGGAGCGCGCGGCTCAAGTCCTTCGTTGTCGAGCTGAACGGTGAGGACGCTGCTGTCCAGAGCGAAGAAGAGAGGAGGCCGTGGTGAGGAGGCATAATGGCTGTAAGGGAAGTGTGTGATGTGTGTCCAACGAGAAGACTTTGTGAAAAGCTCTATGAATCGCGGGCCGTGACCGACGTGACGATGTCCTGGATCGTGCTCATGGGCGGGCGGTAGATCTCGGGCAGTAGCTTGCGCTGGATCGAGTTGAACGAGTACTTGAACCGGCCGACATTCTTCTTGGCGATGTCCATGCGCACGCCAAACTCGCGCATCGTGTTGGCCACGTCCTTGACCTCCTCGAGCGGGCCGGACTCGCTCGTGCTGCCCCCGCTGTTGGACTCCATGAGTTCCTCCAGCACGTGGCGCTTGCGCTGCACGAGCAGCCGCGCCTGCTCGAGCGTCACGCTCATCGCCGTGCGGTCCTTGCCCGACTTGCAGTACGTGATGCGCCCGCCATTTAGGCTGCGCACGGCGTCGGCAGCGTGGAACAGGATATGCGTGTTCTTGGACGACGAGTTCTCGCTCTCCACAGTATTGCGCAGGTTCCGCAGGATCTCGTCCGGGTGCGAGCCGACAAACGAATCGGCCAATTCGATCCCGGCACTGGCGAAGCGGTTGTAGTACTCGACGATGGAGCGGAAGCTGCTCGTGTTGATCTTGGCCTGGATCGACACGCCGGCGTGGCCGACCATGTTGGCGAGGCTCTGCATCTCATTGATCCCCTGCGTGAAGAGCACGGACGTGATGTTAATGAGCTGGCCTTCACGTAGCGAAGCTGGGAGCTGAGTGAATAAGTGAGACGGCACGGGCACGCGGATCGTGTAGCCGACGTCGTGGCGCTTCTCTAAGATGACGTCCTTCTCGGCGTTTTCGTCACTCGTCTCGTGCAGCTGGAAGGCAAACGTCTCGAGACACTTGATCGCGACCCACGCGTCCGACAGCATGCGCAGCTCCTTGCCGTGCGAGGAAATGAGGCTCTCCCAGCCGATGAGGAAGCCAATGTTGGCCAGTTGCTCGAGCACCGCAGTGTTTTTCTCACGGAGACACAAGTCCAGCTTCGCGACGAAGCACGCGACGAGGCTGCTCACTGACTGCGACACCGCGACACTCTTGCGCAGATAATACTCCGCGCGCAGCATCTCGAGGCGGCTCAGCACACGCACAGCGTATGCGATGGATGTGACCGGATCCATTCCATCCTCCGGCTCTGTCTTGAGCGGCGGATACTTGATGTCGGAGCCGCCGTTGGCACTGTCGTCACTCTCGTTGTCCTTGCTCTTCAAACGTCCAGGCTGACGACGCGTGGCTGCAGCTTTCTTGGCGCCAGCGACCGCGCGAGCGGCAAAGGTCTGCTTGGGCTTCGTCACTGTAGCCTGCGGGCTCGAGTCGATCCCGTTCGGCGAGGATGACGGCTGGAAGTCAGTCGTCCCTGGCGACACAGCCCCGTCGTCGTCGTCTGCTCCGTCTTCTGTGAGCGACGAGAACGCGTACTCGGCCGCATCTTCGGTGACAAAGTCTTGCACATCTTTGTTCTTCCCCGACGATGTCGTCGTCGTGACACGCGGATTGCAGCGGTCGAGGATGTTTTGCAGCCGGTGGATCTCCAGTTCCATCTCACGAAGTCCGTACTCAGAGAGCCCCATTGCGTGCGCTGTGGGAGCACCGCACGTGATCGTTGTATGAGTCTCAGCGATCATCGAGCGGTCCTGAATCGTTTGAAGTGGAGGTGCTGGACCGCTCGCACGCGGAGAGCCAAGGCCGAGCAGGTCCTCGGTGGACGCTCGGCGCGAACCCTGATAATCCGGTGGCAGCAGTGAGTTGACACTGTTTGAACGTGATCCGCTCGCAGCCCCGAAGTGACGCATGATGCGGAAGTACGAGACATGTAGATTGGTCGGAATGCCCTGGATATCGGCGCGTTTCTTGTGCTGACTCGACTTGAACGTCTTCTTCTGCTCCACCAAGTGTTCGCAGAGTCGAATCATATCAGTTACTTGCGCGATCTGCTTTTGCAATGTGAGCACGTGCGGATGCAGGAACTGGAGCGACATCTCGCTTTCGAGAGGGTTAGAAGTCGGCGGCTCTGAATCGGCCGCAAGCCGCTGGCGCCGAGGACTGAGCACGGGGTCCGACCCGTCCCCGACGAGCTCGGAGGTGGACCCCACCACAGGGTTCGCGAGCAAGATGTTGAGCCGCAGCTGGATCTGTCCGCACACCTCGTCGCTCGAAGGGTGGCGGACATCAAACCAGTCCACAACCGTCAGCGAGTTGACCGAGTGAGCCTTCCGATTTGCTGCGTCGTCGTCGTCGCCACTGCCTCCCTCCCACACGATCGTCTCCTCCACCGTCATCGAGTCGCGCAGACTCTGCAGCGGAATCAGCACCTCACCGAGCAGCTCGTTATCCACGCCCGACATTATCCCATAAGTTTCGTTGAACACATCCAGCCGCAGCCATCCGTCCAGTTCATTTCCTTTTCTCGCCAGCGACGGGCGGTAAAACAGGAACTGCTTGAGCTGGTTCACAGGTGACACTTCCACACGGCTGGGTAAGACCGGCGAGACGTGCATCTTCAAATTGGGCTTGCCATGCGGACAGTTCGCAGCCGACTTGTTCATCGAGAACACGGGTGCCGAGGTCTCATACTCGGTGTTGGTCTTGCCCACAATGTGTTCTTGCGTAGTTCCATTGCCGTCACATATCTTGACCACAACGAATGCGCTGACCGAGGATCCATCGGCAGACTTGCTGTTGCCGCCACCTCCTTCACTCCACTTGCCGGCCTGGGTCTTGAGCCGGTTCATGATCCCTCCACTGCCTGCGAGCGAAAAGGCCGACGGACGCATAATACTCTGCGATCCGCCACCGCCGTCTCCGAGCGACGACGCACTCGGCGTTGAGAGGTTTCGTCCACAGATGATCTGCACGCGGAAGATGTCGTGGCCAAAGTTGAGCGCCTCGGCGTCGTCCTCGAAGAACCGGTTCTTCTTGCGGTTAAAGTTGTACCGGGCACGCCACTCGTCGTACATCTGCCGCAGCTCAAACTGGCACACCTTGAGTAGTTGGAGCGGGATCTTGACGCTGAAATCGACCTCTGCGGCTTCCTCGAGCGCGAGCTTCGGCGCCACAGCCTGGGTCTTCTCCTGGTCTTCCTTCATGAGCGGGTAGAACAAGAACGACCGGAACACGCTGTGGTATCCGTCGTACAGCACCGGGTCGAGCGGCGCGACATTGGCGAAACGGATCTCGACGGTCGCACCGTCCCTGACCGTTGAGTGCACCGGCAGGGTCATGCGCTGCAGGTAGTTACCACTCGTCGCGATCGTGTACAGCTCCTGGAACGTCGCCTGCGCGTACCCAAAGAGCTGCGCATTCTTGTTCGAGTTGGAGCCTTCCTCCGGGATCATGATCATGACCTGCACGTGGCGGTCGCGCATCGCCGCGATGTGGCATTGCACGTTGAAACCGACGGCGAAATGCGGGTTGCGCGACTTGCGGCGCTCACTCCAGTAACTTTCCGACTCGAGCAGCGACGGAAGCGCCACGACCGCGGACAGCGTCGAGTCGGAGCCGTCGATCGCGGCGGCCACAGGCGGCGGCTGTGACTCGAAGCCAGGAAGTGGGAACTCTCTCGTGACGCGCAGCTCGATGCTGACCTCCGTGGGTGGCTTACCACGCGGCGATTTGGTCTTGGACGGTTGCGAGAGCATGCTGAAGGCGCCGCGCATGAGCGTCTGCGCGGATCGCGCCGTCGTCTGGATCGAGTTGCCGTCCACGTCCATGCACGACACAAAGAAGTGGAGTTCCACGGGCTTAACACCAGTGGTCGCGGGTGCCGTGTCAGCACTTTGCGCACGCGCTGCGGTCAGCGTCTCGCCTACAACAGACGTGAACATGTCGTCCTCCCTCGGCTGCGACGCCGTGGACGACACGGAAGACGGCGGCGGCGGTACAGCGGCCGCGACGATCGCAAACGGATCATCGACAGGCGTGTGGGCCGAGTGCACGACGGCGAACGGGTCATCAAGCACCGGCGGCGCGGCAACGCGTGGCGAGTCGCCAAAGTCGATCAGGTTGGGACTAGACGGCGTCGCCATGCGGGACGATGGAGGGCGTTTCCCGGGGCTTCCACGGACCGCCAGACACTAGAAATACCACGAGTCGACGCGCGAGGACACGGGGAATCGGCCTGTCGGCACGGGAGAGACCTCGGGTCGCGCGGGAGGCCGTCGAGCGAGGCGACGCGGCGCTTGCCTTCCCCACGGGTCCTTGCTTTGCGGTGGATGTCGCACCGTCGTCAGTCAGCTCGCTGTCGGGCGTGGTTTTTCCCGTGAAGACTTGAAGACGACACACCGTCAGTTACGACGGCAGCCAAAACCGGTTCAAGCACCGGTATGAGATTATTGTGGACCACGTCGACGAACCCTCAAGCAGCAACACCGCTGCGGTCGAATGCACAAGGAGAGTGCCACGCGTCCGCGTGCAAGATATGGATCCGGGCGGCGCGAAACGAAAATGGATACCACCGATGATGAATGGATCTTTGCATTTCACCATGCTATTGAACGCCGTACAAGGACAAAAAAAGCTAAGAACGCTACAGGAGCATTTCAAGCCTTGCCACATGGAGACTGCGTACGTATGAAGGGCACCAGGCTTACTCGACGCTGACCCATTCGCTCTCCGGGAGCTCGCCAGAGTCCTTGATCTCGACCTTCTCGCTCGGGGTACCGCCGCCCGAGCCGACCGCCTCGACAGCCTTGACGATGTCCATGCCGCTGATCACACGGCCGAACACGACGTGGCGACCGTCGAGCCACGAGGTCTTAACCGTGCAGATGAAGAACTGGGACCCGTTCGTGTTGGCACCCGAGTTCGCCATGCTCAAGGTGCCCTCGCCAAGGTGCTTAAGCTTGAAGTTCTCATCCTCAAACTTCTCGCCGTAGATCGACTCGCCGCCCATGCCGTTGCCGTCCGTGAAGTCGCCCTGCAGTACGCACAATCGCCGTCGGTGAGCACAACATCAGAGATACGACAAATAGAAGTAGATTCGCTGCCTGAACGTACACCCTGGATCATGAAGCTCGGGATGATGCGGTGAAAGCTGCTGCCCTTGTAGTGAAGCGGCTTTCCCTTCTTGCCCATGCCCTTCTCGCCCGTGCAGAGCGCGCGGAAGTTCTCGGCGGTCTTCGGCACCGTCTTGCCGTACAGGCCCATGACGACGCGGCCGGCGTCCTTGCCGCCGATCGTGATGTCAAAGTAGACCTGGGTCGTGACCTTGGGGCCCTTCTTGGCCTCGGTCGTCGCCGCCAGCACGGCCACGCACAGCGCGAGCGCGAGCAGCACGCGCACTATCTTGTTCGCCATCTTCCTCGTTCTCTTGCTCACTCGGGGGAAGACAATTGGGGAGTGGATTGAGCTCTCCAGTTTGACACGAAAAAAAGGATCCAAAACGTGTTGATGTTTTTACCATTTCGATATTTACGAAACAGCGCGTAATTACGATCTTCACTTCAAGTAGAACATATTGCCAGAAGTGGGTGTACATGAGCTCAAAAGTACTAGTAGTAGGTGATCTATTTCATTACGATACCATTTTGACCCACTGAATTACCACTCGCAGAATTGGCCACTCGCTTTGGTCATCACCTCGGCGCCTCGCCACCGGCTTAAGCCTCAGCAGTTCATCACGACGGCATCTGATGGCCATCAACGCACACGAGAGGTGAGAGAGAGACAGACGTACTGAGTGGTTCAGTGCGTGCAACTCGGTGTACGTACTGCACTGTGCTGCCTGCGGAGGCAGCGCAACCTTAAAAGATGACGCTGTGATGTGGTGGTGGGCATGCCGTGCATTCTCGAGGCTTGTCTCTGTGGACCAGTAATCCGCCGCTGGTTGTGCTGTCCATCTCAGTTGCCTAATAATGGACACCATTGCCAAGTTCAATTTGGCCCTATGGTGAGAGTTTCGACTCGACGGCATATATACTGGACGTAGCTGCATCGACGGGCTGCAGCATCGGGTCCTTGGCCCGGCCGGAGCCGCTTGGCGAGGTCGAGCAGCGTGCCGCCGTCGTCCCGGTTCCAACCCATGGGACCTCCCTCAAACACCACGGCGTACGTCGTGCGCTCCAAGGCGAGGCCGAACTGAGTTACGCATGTGCGGTAGTACTGTAGCTCAACCGAGGGCTCTTGGTTGGCTGTCGCTGCTCCGTGAACGTCTTGCTGGGCGCCACTCATCCCACTCATCCCACACGTTTATGCTCTGCTGCACGCGTTGGGATCTGCAAGATGAGACTCTGACGTTGAAGTACCGCCTCCCATTTCGGCCTCCGCGCGTGTACAACACGGCGATAGAAACACAGCAAAACGCAGACCTCGTGAGAGGTCACCTCTCGTCCGCTCAAGAGCTCAACTTGAACCTCGTCAGGACCCGTAAACCAGTCGCACGAGACACTCCCGCGTCACGAGCGGTCTTGTCGCGTCGCCTCCTCTCGTTTTGTTCACCGTAACCGTACTGCCTTGGGCGCCGCTGGCCGTTGCGTCACTTTGGATTTTCGTCTCCTCTCCACAAGCAACTCCCTCCATTTGTCCACACGACTACCAATGACGGAACGAGCCTCGCTTCAGCAAGTTACGATCCGCGACCGCGTGTCCGACAAGCCCGAGGGGTACGCTGCATTCGACGACGCCACCAAGCCGTCGCATAACCGCTTCGCCGTGACGAGCCCGCACCTGCGCGAGTGCCTCGCCGAGTTCTTTGGCACCTTTGTCATGATCGCGTTCGGCGTCGGCGTCAACAACGAGGTCAGCTTGAACGACCAGGGGAGAGGCACGTGGCTGAGTATCAACATTGCCTGGGGGATCGGTGTGATGTTCGGCGTCCACGCGTCGGATGGC